>JAIPRL010000233.1:39570-89609 GCA_025469235.1 Pemphigus obesinymphae | reverse complement strand
CTCTCTCCCCTTTCCACTTTTTTTCTTGCACACAACAAATATTCACATTCCTCCTCTTCAAAACTTCTGCTAACTCCCTACTCCTACCTGTCAATGTTCCTACATTCCACATACCTACTCTCACTTTGAACCTATCCTGCGTACTCTTTTCGATATAATTATTAAAATTAATTTAGTTTTTAATACATAAGATAATGTAGAGAGTGTATAGAGAATGTGTAATGGTAACACAAATATTGAGAGCTAAATTAAATTAAATTTGAACTCCTTGTATACTAACTAACTAACTACTGCTAAATTTATACAATCAATATACTGAAAGAAACTTCAACTAACCGTTAAACCATTTGATGACACTATTGATCATTTCCATGGCATGCAGTGGAAATCGGTGAAATCGGTAGATTCATTTGTCTCCATTACGAATTGTCGTCCTCGTCATTCGTCAGCAACGTTATTATCCTTCCATAACCTGATACATTAAATTAATTTTGTTAATTTTATTAACACCAATCGGCAACTTTATAAGTAGATGTACATAATATAAATTGTTACAGTATTATAATAAGATAGAATTAACTTTTATATTATAATTAATATACATTACACATAAAATTAACCTACTACATATAAAATAACCTCTTAAAAGGACGCTAAACCATCAATTTTCAAGTGATTCTGTATAGGTATTTTTTAAAAATTTTTTTGAATAATGAAAATTTAACAACTAAAAAATTGTAAAATACATTTTAAGAGCCGTCTAAAAGTTTTCTAATATTAATACCACTTTTTAATGTCGTATATAATCACAACATTTTTTCCAAAAAAAGATAAATAATTACACTAAATTAAAAATGAAAACTTATGCTAAAATCAAGCATATAGTTTTATTTAATAAATATATTTAAACAACTAAAATTCGACATTGAAAACATCAAATTTTTCAATGAAAAACTACAAACATAGTTGTAACGTGACGGATTTTCGCGCGACATAATAAATAATGATAATATACCATGTACACCATTTCCCGCTCAAACACCCTATCTTTCCATAATTTTTCTTTTCCCTTCTCTATAATCTCCCGCACATATTACCAGCCGTTTCCCACCACTACTCAAGTCACCACCGATAAGCGCGGACCGGCGACTGACTGCCGTTCGCCGCCACCATGCTGTCGTTTCTGGACTCTCGGGCGTTCCTCATTTCTCCACCGTTTAGGATCATCTCTACGAACAACCGGAATTTTCTACACGGCCCAGAACGATCTATACATCTCAAGACGCCATATTTTTATTGTTATAAATCTTTGTGCCATGTGGCCTTAATATTTTTTTTATGTTCCGGTCTATAAGACCGTGAACGTGTGATGGGTGAAGTGTAGCGGCCGGTACCTAATATGTTTTTAATCTTATTTATTTCCCCCTTGTTAATAGCATGTACCTACTTTGTATCAACTTTATTTTATTTCACCAAATTTACTCTCATTTTAAACACACACGCATTTCATAATTTCTCTTATGTTTTCTTTCTCCTGACAATAGTCTCCACGTCTCAATTAATTCTCTCACTTTCATTCCTCCTAAATAATATCAAAATCAGTCATTCTATTCTTTTTTTTTTTTCAACAATGCCAATAATTAACATATTCAAATACCTACTCAATAACACCGTCAATTATAATATTATTTTTTTAACCTCACCGCCAAGATATTTCATTTAAAATAAATGATTTATCTGATGGTGGAATAAGATGTTGTAGAGTACCCGATCGGTCACGTGGACTGCCGCGATAAACGCCACAGCACGTCGACGTCGGGTAGGTACCTATTTTTATATGTTGCATACCGTTAAAATTACTTCCTATAATGACTAAATTTTTATTTTATTTTTTTTTTCTTTCTTCTCTTTTTAAATTTTTCCCTTTTATTTAGTATATTTTATTTTTTTTGTGCGGCGAAATGAACACGAAATGAACACAAATTATAAATAGTCCCCGGTATTATGTATTTTCTCCGCTATACATAGCTGTTGTGCCCGTTATCCATAGCATAGCAGTTTGTAATTAAATAATCTATAACTTGTTAATTACCCGGCCTACCACAAACACAAAACCAATGTATTCTACTCTTCACTTTAATAATAATGTAATTTAATAATACCAATATTTTTCAAATTTAAACTTTTTTTTTTATTTATTTTTCCTTTTTCCTTATCCTCTCTTTTAGTTTGTAAGGTAACAAAAATCCGTTGGACTCCTCCGACCACATTGAGTCTCGGACCTACGGTGGACCCAAGTCCTGCCTTGGGTTTCTGGGGCCAACCTAGCCCTTTAGGGGACTAGGGGGGTTACAATATTTACGTGAGATATTGTTGATTTTACAATCGATTGTCATACATTTTGTTACCTATCCAAATAGTGAATAGGAAGATAGAAAATGTGTAATCTATCAGGCTCGCAGAGTGTATTTTTTCTAAGGTCCATCTTTTCGTTCTTACAGTTCTTTAATTCTTCTTCTATATTTTGATGATCCTGTTGTTATCGAGGAACCTTATCACCTAACATTATGTATTGATTTTTTTACAACTATTAAGTTGCCAATAAATAAAATAAAACCCAAATCCACAAAAATTAAATTTTTATTGTCAGAAAATACATATTTCTGTAACAAAGTTACCATCTTCAATACAATACACACACCTTGTATTTGACTCAGTTTGTGTTTTCATTGAAGATGGTAACTGTTTTACTAAAATACGGACTTTTTGACAGTAAAAAGAAATTTTTTGTGTATTTGGGTTTCATTTTATTTATATTAACTATCCACAAGTACTCAAATTATAAATATTAGGTTGCCTACTTTTAATTCTTATTTTTCTAGTCATAATTTCTGTAAAGGTGATCCACGTAAATCTCAGTTCTTACTTTATTTTAATTGAGCCGACACTTTTTTCCACTTAGATGTTAATTCAGTAGTAAAAACTATTTCTGACGCCCTTCATTTTTCTTTACAAAATTATGTACCTTTTGTGAATTCGACTATTTCAAATTTGCCGGTATGGTTCTCTAAATACTTAATTGATTTAGTTTTTCTAAAGAGGAAAACTCATGTCTCTTTTATGACAACTGAAAAATCTGAGAACTACCTTGAATTTTCTCTTTATCATTATAATTACAAGCTTTTTCTAGAAAATCTAGAAAATTCTATAGAATGTAGATCATATTTACTGAGTATAGTATCTGTTCTAACCGTAAAAAATTCTGCACTTTTGTATAGAAAAATAAATCTAGTAATACTGTTCCGAAAACGGTTAGTATGAATGGAATTGTTAGTAAAAAGGATAAAAAAGTTGTAGAATTATTTTCAAAGTGGTTCTATGTATACTCGGACTTTCGTTGTAGCGAACATTTTCTGTTTGTCCTCACTTATTCTATGATCTTTCTGGCGACTGTTTTTATAATGTCCCTAGAGAAGTTAAGATAGGTTTAGTTAAACTACGCGGTATAATATCAATAGGTACGCGGTATAAATTGGACCTGTTGGCTTTTATGGTTACTATTATGGTGACTATTATCACTTTTGTGGCTATATACTCTAAGATCTAATATGATAATATTTTTGTTTTAATTTTAATATTTTATTAAAAATTACAAAACTTATAAATACTTGTATGAAGCAAAAGTCTATCCTAAATTCTAACCAACCTATTTATTCCTAAAAAAATATGAAAAACTCATAAACATTTTGAATTACCTATCTATAGTGAGCTATATTAAAAAGAGATCCTTAAATAATTATATATACTACAATGATCGTTTAATTGTATTTATTAAATAATAGTACAGCAATTTTATACAAGTATATAAGGTTATTTTACTATTATTTTTACATTTATTTTTTTAGCTCAATCAAAAATTGAAACACTTGATAGTAAGTTAATTCAGGAGATATTACGATTAGTTTATCCTAATGAGAAATAATTCTACATACTGTCTAGGACAGTGATTGTTTTTTAAACAACCCTTTTCATTTATCTGTTGAATCATTTAAATCGGATTTTATTGTTTTCAAAATAATTTGTAGAGGTATTTTAAAACTGGAAAACTTAACATTATTCAGAATTTTACCTATTTCCTTTTCTTCTCAACCTTTTAAACTATCATATATAACATACATAATAGATATTTTAAAATATCGGTTTTTAAGATTATTTTTCCAATTTAAAACTGGAAATTTGTACGTGAAAATGAGTAAACGGTTCCTCGACATCGGTTAAAAATCTAAATGATTGATGTATTTTAGAAATATATAGGACACCTAAATGTTTATGCTAAAATTACAGAATACAGAATGAAATAATTATATTGCTCAATAATCCACTTCGGCTTTAAGATATTCATTGTATAATTATGTATACAAACGCATATAATACTGTATTTATGAATGTGTATGCAATATTATATTTACCTAATAGATTATCTTTTTTAGGCGTCACTTGGAGATATGTATTGGCTTTTCGGAAATTCGAATATTATAGTACGTATAATATAATGTTATAAATTAACCAACCATAAGCCTATATTGTTTAAAATAACATAAATAAATTATTATATCGTTTATAGAGAACCTAGATTCTAGTTATATTACTAAATTCAATGGTTTTTAAGTCTTTTAATTTTTTTAAAACTTATAATATAATATACGGTTCTTGTACATTGAAAAATAATTAATTAAATTTCTAAAAATAAACAATTAAATTACATTATAAAATACAATTTTACCGTTCCTAATAAAATCAGTGCCATAAGTAAAACTATTAAGATTGTCATATTATTTTGGTGTGAAAACTATATAAATTGCCTCACTTCCAGCTACCATAAAAACAATTATGGATTACTCACTCTAATGATGGATATGTTTTTCAATACATTTATAATGTATTGACCATGAATATAATTGTACGCTGTCAACGAAATAAAATCATATTTCTAAATGTAGATCAACAGAGTATTGAGATTATAAACAATGGTTTCACGGGATTATAATATTTTTTTTTACCCAAAAAACTCACCACTCCAATTTCGTAATTTCTACATTGTTATAGTAAAATATTAAGTAATAAAATATTGAATATTATTGATCTAAATGTGGTTTTTTATATTTAAGACACATATTTCGAAAGTAAGCATAAATAATAAATAATTTATACTGATTTTGTGTTGTTTCGTATTATTTACATGGATGAACAATAAAATAACAATGTATTGTTTTAAATAGAAAATATGGACTTGGTAGAAAAAATGTATCCGTACGAATGGTGTTTATCAAGTAATAAAAATATATATATATATATATAAACCATATTTTCTGATTTTTCTAAAAAAAAATATTTAAATCTATTACCTATAACTAGGATTTGAATTTCAATGCATTTGCATAATTTTGTAGAATGCTTGACTTTAGTTCTTGTATACATTTTAAGATACAAATATGTTTCAAACACATTTGACTCTACAACAAAAAAATATTTTTATGGAAATGTTTGGTTTTTTTTTCATAGTTTTTTCGTTAAAACGCACTCTTATATAATTTTAAGGGCGGTGACTATTCTGCCATATCTCAATTCTTTAATTCCTTCAATTGGGCCGCTATATTTAGCCAATAATTTTTCAATGAGGTGTACAATGATACGCTTCTTCATTTTACTTCAACCTATTCGTTCTTAATAGACATTTTAGTCTCTTAAGTTTCAACTTGAAAACCTGTTTCTTATAAATAGTATGCTCATGATTTCATTAAATGATCCAAATTTGTTTCTGACTATCTTCTTTCCGAGCTCCAAGCTAAATATAACCTTCTAGAAAAATTTGTCTATAAGTCCTGTATTAATAAAAACGAGTTTATGCTTTTCACTAATCTTTCTTTTAAAAATGCAATAAAGACTTAAGCCAGCGTACCACTATTCATTCGTCTGTTTGACTCAACAACTAATATGTGAATTCTTCCATAGAATCTGCTATCCTGTTATCTAAATACATATTGTCTACTTTTAACTCCCTTTTGTTACCTGTTTCGATCTATTCACTTAGCAAACCATATCCTTACGGCATCCCTTTAAATGTTTCTTTTACTCTAGAGGATAAACAATCTATTTTTGACTCTTTCGAAAACTTCTTAAAAATGGCTCTAATTGTTATCTAAATGATCGTCACCAATAGATTCAATCTATATCTTTTTCTGGTGATCTCTCAATGAAGAGAACATTTATTTAACTAAAAAAATATGTATCATCTCCTTCATTCTAAAGTTTGGTTATCCTTTCCATGTTTCCAATTACAGAACTGTTATATCACTAAATTATTTGAATTCATTATTAATTCATGTAATAAAAGAAGTTTTAACCATGTAAAACTAAAAATGCTTTTTTTATTTTATTCCATTACTATCTGGATTTTTTGAACATGTAAAATACAAACACATAACCATAAAATCAATACAATCCTCGCTTCGCTCAGAATCTAAAATTTTAAATCTAAACATTTTGACATATCTACATAAACAATACTAACCGGTGGAATCAATAAATATTTTTTATGAACAGTAGTCGTTTGATTTGAAAACTATATATTTTTGAAACAGAACTTTTCTACGGAATTGAAAATACCTCAATATCATTTTTTTTTATTTTTTTTTATTTCAGTCGAAAATCGTTGTTTAGGTAAGGCTACATGAAGATTATTCTTTCGAAATAAATTATACTCATTGGGTTATAATATATGAAGAATTATGTGAAGACATTTATCCCACACAGCATTTGGAAAATCATAATATTATTAAAATATTTGTGCATATTTATAAGAAAATATTTCAGAAAATATATTATGTAAATATTAAAAATTAAGATTAAATGTAAAAAATTCTAAAAGTTATCATCTGCAAATAATTTTAAAATTCATTAAATATCAATGAAGTATAAAGTGAAAAACAATATAGCAGATCTATTAACTTGTGATGGTACAGTAACTAAGGCATGATTATGGTGTCACTAACCCATGAGTATAGTAGTAGTATAATATATTCCGGTTATTAAATAAATACTTCAAATTAATTCCAGAAATATATTATAACATTTATTACTTTTAAATGTATAACGATTAGTATTTATAATGTATTAGTATTATTTTTATGAAAAATATGTAAAGTAGAATATCATAACATCGAAATAGACTGATAAAGTCACGTATAAATTCATAACAATGCATTTTTAAATTTTAACTATACTCTTCAATTTCACTGAATAATGACAATACACATTTTCTGTTCTTCTTCTTCTCCTTCGCCTTCTCTCCCAACTATTTGCGGTCGGCCACCCTGGTCCTACACTTCCACTTAACTCTATCTCCCGCATCTTCTCCACTTACTCCCACCGTCCTCCTTCCTTTTCTGTTCTAATAAAAAATAATTTAATAATAATTATCCGATTTAATAATTTCACCATTAAAAAAAAAAAAAAAAACTGAATTATACATCTATAAATTGGGTTATCCACAGAATCAATACGAATGGCTGGATTTAAAATTGAACATTGTAAGTGTAATTATATTAGTTAAAATAAATACAATTATATTCCATTATTAGAGATACATATTTTTATATAGAGAAATGTAATATATTTTATCTATCTTATGATTTTATATATATGAACACTTTTTAAAAAGAAATACTTTAAAAATTTATTACCAATTGATACTTGAACAAATTGACATAGATGATATTTTATTGGAGGTAAATTTAAGAATTACCAAAAGGTTGTAAGATCTATGGATAAATATGTAAACCTCAGGTCAACCCATTTAAAAAAAAACTAGTTTTTTCGATATTTTATTTATAAATCAGAAAAAAATAATCTATAAGCATCAAATTTAAACCATAAAGGAATTTTATAGATGAATAAAAGTTCAACGAGTGTTATTTAAAATTCAATACAGCTTTACTGTGTATATATTTATATTATATTATTGTATATATACTTATATTATATTATATTATATAATTGGTAATTTAAATTTTTTAAGATTCATCAGAGGGTTTCTATAATGCCAAAAAATACAATAAAGAACACTTTGAAAATATAAGTAAAGTATTTCAATTAATTAACATTAAAATTGTACGAGAATAGGACAATTGGTATGGCATTTTACTTTTAAGTGTATAATTTTTTGGTGTTTTCCAGTAACTTATATAATTATTTAAAGAAATACGGGTATAAAACCAAATTTTTACATAATAATATGTTTATTTCAAAAAGTATGTATTTCGGAATCGATGTTTTCGTCTTCAGTTTTAAACAACGACTTTCTTTTATACTATAACAGCACATGCAATGCAAATTAAGTGGACAACTTATCACGTACCACTTATATTAATACGTTTTTCTGTAGTTACAAGTAGGTATGATCCATATTTAATAACAAGAAATAAAAAGATCAGATTTCTTGGAGCACTCAATTCTGGGATCATTATAATTTATTATATTATTAAATGTGTAGCCCAGATGATAGTAGTGCCTTTGATTTGCCTATATACGACGTCGTCTAAATCAAAATTTATACATTATGTTCTATACTAAGAATAAATAATGTCTAATAAAATAATTTACCAAAGCCACAATTTACTGCCTCCAAAAATTGTAGCTATTGGTTATTACTTATGGTAATAAAAGTAAAAATCTGTTTAATCTATTATTAATGTATAATACCAGTAAACTGTGAGCTATTGCAAGCCATGTAAATATTTATTATATTATCAGTGTTATTATAATGCATTAATATATTACATTCGTGTGAACATTTATTAATCCTTTAGCTTTTACTGCCGCTAAAATACTCTTTATATAATATAATATCAACTAAACCAACAGAAAAATGAAATATATGCTAATTTATAGAAAAAAAGTTTTTACTTGTTAGAAGATAAAAATAATTAGAATATGTTTCTAGAGGTTGTGTTATATTTTTTTACTTTCAAAAAATTATGTCCATAATATCTGCTTAGACATTGTATAGAATTTTTCATCTAATTTGTCTGGTACATATATATATATATATAAGTTAATATGTAATTTTATCATAACTGTAATTTTAGGAATCAATGATCATCGGTGATAAGAATTGGTGTTGTATTACAAGATCAAAAATGATTTTTTTTAAATTAAAAATTTTAAATATTAAAATATAATTATATGCAACATATGCATTATTACAAAATACACATTTATATCAGTACAAGTAGTTAAAGGATAAAATAAATAAAAACTTCACTAAGTCTAATCATTTTTATTATATGGATATAAATTATATAAAATTTGAATTTTCATTGCAGTTATTTATAATAAGCTACTAACCTTTATATATTTTTTTAGAAGATAATGATTATCCGAAACTTGGTAAGTAAACTCGGAAATATTTATACAACATATATATATTTTAAATATTGAAATATATTAAATATATATAATATAAATATATATATTATAAAATGAGTAGATCAAAAAATCTATGATTATTATTTAAGTTTATTTTATACAGAAAACTCATACGAATTAGTGATAAATAATAATATTTTGGTAAATCTTATAAAGTTATATTTATGTATTTTATTGATTTTATAGGATTTGTAGCAGATTTTGTTAATTATCTCCTTGGTATGTTATTAATATTATACTGTTTTATTAACAAACTTATAGTTTCTAAGAACACTTAATTAAAAGTTGACATCATTTTTCACAATTGAATTATATCCCAAAGAAAAATCGAATTTTTTATTTATGAAAATGGTTAAGTAACTTTTTTTTGTCAATACTCTTTTATGACAAAAATTTTATTATTTGATTATAGGCGCAACATTTTTTTCATGATATGAGTCAAATATTATATGTATTACTATTCGTGATATAAGTGCTTCAATAGCCATTTTATTTATAAAAGGTGTATACGTGTACTTCGCTTAATTTATAAATAAATATCAGACATATTCACAAATTTTTGTATGTTCTATAATCTACATTATACATTTTTTTGAATACAAAACATTTTTTTTTTCTTTACCTAATATATTTTACAGTAGATATGATTATAAAACTTGTGTTTTGAACTTTCATAATTTATATAGCCTATTTTCTGAATTTTACACACAATTTATGTATGAAAGGACATAAATAATATGTTTATTTATAATATAGGTTAGGTACATTCATTATAAACTAAGATAGTTTGTAACAAAATGTTCATGATAGTTATTTTTTTATTAAAATGAGTATGGTATCATTGAGTAAATAAATATGGGTTGTAATTTTTTCAGAAATATTGTAAAATGTCCATAAATAAACGATTGAATTATTTTTAGTTCATTAGTTTTATATATATATAAAATTATATATTATATAATAAATAATTTTTTATGTATTATTTTATTTGTTTTTATTTATAAATGAAGAGGGAAATGATAAACAAGCAGACAGTACCAGTAAGTAATTTATATGACTAACAGGTTTTTTTATGTATATTCTGTAACATACATTGTCTTAATATCGAGGAAATTCATATAATTTAATGTCTAGAGGTAGTCAGTCGGGAAAGGTTTGATGTACTATCCCAAATATTGTTAAATTTAGTACTTAACAATGTAGAAGATAATTGCAACACTCTGAAGGAGTCATATTAATAATATATAGTAAAATATCACTTCTAGGCATTGCAGAGGACCTGGATGTTATAGGAGAGTCATAATAAAAATATTTGGCCAATATGGCAAGATTATTGGGAATGTAGGCGAGCTATGTCGGACTATAGATAAATACAAACATAATAGAGGTAATGGAACTCATCAACAGTGAATAAAGTTCAGAAAATATAAAGGGTTAAAATCTGAATAAATAGATTATTAAAAAGGCTTAAAGTTCTTAGGTGCAATACTATGAACAAAAAATTACTGGTAAAAAGAAATAATCACATAATGATTATGTAAAGCCGAAAATCATACAATGTAAAAGCGAAGCACCTTAATTCTACAATTATGACCAGAAGAATAAAAAATTAACTATACTGGTATGGGGCCTTAAAAAAGCCAACCCATACAGCCATAAAATGGCCATGAGATTTGGACTAACTCCACAACCATATCCGAGAGAATGCTAAGAATATTTGAGAATAAGATGTAGCTAAAATTATGTGGGCCGGTATTCGTCACAGATATTGGTGACTAGCGCTAGAGATATAGCAAGAAATATTACAGAAGTTAATAGATATAGGGCCTTCTATTAGTTTGATAAACTAGTCAGTATTTCATAAAAAAACTAAAGGATACATTGGTTAAGACACATCATACGTTCATATCAGAAGAAAAAATTTACCACTAAGAGTAGCCTTGTAATGAAAACCCTAAGGTAAAAGACCACTTGATCGATACAAAAATAAATCGATTTTTTAAGTTGAAGAAGATTTTAAATCATTGGGTATACACCATTAGAGAGAACTGTTAAGGGTAGTGACAGATAATGGTGTCATAGAAGAATAAATGACTTACCGGATGTGATAATATTATACTTCGTTATATTTATCATGATTATTGTTTTTATTATACTATTTATATCTATATTCTAGATTATAATAAAAAAGATGTATACACTTGGTGTATGGACCGTAAGTAAATATAATACCAGTATCTATAGTAGTATAGTCATATCATAATTAATTAGTTTAATTTAAAAATAAAAAATAAATTATATTGAACAGTATAATGGCAACAAAAGTATAAATAAAATAAAATAATGTATAAAAACCTAAACATATTTAGTCTATTTTTCTTGCAATAAGCCTATTCACTTTTTATATTAGTTTGCCGGAACGCATTCCCACGACTGGCTGTACATGTTTTCTTATTCATTTTTCTCGCTATTTTATGCTGGATTTAAGATTTATTCTTTTTCCGTTCGTTTGTACTATCGTGTTTTTCAAAATTTTAGATTTCTCATAAAATTATTATTTTTTTAAATTTATTTTGTACTTACTTAATGTTAATCTTATTTTTATAATTCAATAAATTGTAAACTATTGAAACTATATGTTACGCAAGATATTTTTTTTATATTTATAACATTTGTGCTTTTTCTATTTATATACTTTAATATAATATAAGAATATAACATTTTTAAAATTTTAAAATTTTAGATTGTGTGGGTAAGAATACTGCAGATTATAAATACTATTTTTAATTTTTTATAAATATTAATATGCACCTATTTATTATACCTATAATATGTATAAAAAACTAATGTTAGAATTAACTGTAATATTAATTATTATTTAATTATTGGGATTTTAATTTGTTTATTTACATTATATTATATTGTGTATATTTCATATCAAATATATATTAACAGATAACCTGAACGAATTAAAATATAATAAAAGTAAGAATTTAATATCTAAACCAACATTTCCAAATCCCCATTATTTTAAATAGAATCATGCAATTATTTATCTTAAAAGTTTAGAAATGTACAAATATCGTATCCGAAAGAATCCTAAGTTATTACAAGTTTACAAAATATGTTTATTGCTACTGGTATCAGTAAAAAGTTATCAATGTAGCTATTTAGGTCTTTTGAAATAGTTAAATAAATTATAAAAAGTTTTTATAATAATAATTTTATTAGAATTATTATCTAAAGATAGCTTCGAATGATGGTTATGTCTTTAATCATATTTCGAAATAAAATTAATTACCTTCCACATAAAAATTCAACCATTATTTTGAATTTTACATTTGACTTTACAGGGTATTTTTCTTATTCTATACTTACTAAAATTGAAATATTTTATTTTCTAGATAGTAAAATCATAACTTCATTGAAAGATTTTGTATCATGTGAGGATAAACTTATTAAATACCAGATTATATTTTTGTAAATATGTTTGGAAAAATTTTGCTAATAATATGTATTGTGTATAAAATTTTTAAAAATTTAACTCAAGTTCATCCACATATATAATTAAAATTCATTATTCATTTTGGTTTATTGAATAACAGAAATGTGTAAAATGTGTGTATGTAAAAGGCGTAGATACGATTGAATTGAATTAAGTACTTATTCTGATCAAAAATTTGTTTATAAAAAAACATAAACGTCTTTGTAAGACTACTAGCTCCCTCGCTTCGTTCTGAATATAAAAAAATCCCTTTTAAATATTATTGAATAACAATAAAAAAAAAAAAAAAATTGAATAACGTAACTAGCTTATAATATAGGTAGTATATATTATATCTAAACGTATACAATCTAAATTATAAATATAAATAAATACCCAGTTTCTACAAAATAATTTGTTTTTATTTAACAAATACGTATTTCGAAAATAATGTTCTCAACTTCAGTGTTAAACAACCACTGAGTCGTTCGGCGCATATACATTCCCTTTTATAGAACAGATGACGTCATCTATCGATGAACCCCGGCTATATGGCCATATAGTTATCATTTTATGAGTCATACCGATCATTACAATGTTTTTATTAATTATTTTGATAACATTTTTAATAAGTTATATTGTAGTGGATTTAGATCCAATTTAACAAGTTATTTTTATTCTTTGACATTTCTATTGCTTACCTTATGTTTAATTCTTGATTATTTTTTGCCTGTTTTAATAATTGTATTGTTTGTATATTATGGTTTTCTTCTAATACGTGTTCTGCTATTGGTGATTTGTTGTTTTTTGATTTTTAATATTCCTAATGTGTTCTTTAAACCTAATTCCTATGTTTCTTCTAGTTTATCCTATGTAACATTTTTCACAATTTTCGCATTGGATTTGGTAGATTCATGATTTTTCTGTTTCTTTTACTTTGCCTTTGATATTTCCTAAAAGACTCATTAAATTGTTATGTTTTGATGACAATATATCAATATCATATTTTTTATAAAATTTTCGGGATTTTATTTGAAATATGTAGTATGAATATTATGGGTGCTCTTTTATTATTATTTTTTGAAATATTTTGTTCTTAAGTTCTGATATTTCTAATGTTTTTACGCCATTCTTGTTTCTTTAATAGTTTTAAAATCATTTCTTTATCGAATCCATTAAAATTTGCTATGTTTGTCATTAACTGATTTTCTTTTTCGAAATCTATTTTATTCATCGGTATATTCATTAATCAGTATACTATACTATCTTATCTACTACTTTCAGGCAACCATTTTGTGTTACCAACAATGATTTCAGGTATTTTTGATATATCTGTAAGTATGTGCCTTTTTTCTATATATTTGGAATTCTAATTTATCAATTGATTGTTTAATATAAAGATTCAAAAACGGTAATCTTCATTCAACTTCTTTTTCACTTGTGAATTTTATTGAAGAGTATTTGCAGTTCAAGTTTTAAAGAAAATCTTCTATGTTAAAATCTTTATTTACAATTGCAAAAATGTCATCAACGTACCAAAACCAAGTTTTTGGAAAATTGTTTATTTTTATTTTTTTCTGTATTAGAGGAAAACCATAATATACAAACAATAGGTACAATTATTAAAACAAGTAAAAAATAATCAAGAATTAAACATAAGGTAAACAATAAAAATGTCTAAGAATAAAAATAACTTGTTAAATTGTATCTAAATCCACTACAATATAACTTATTAAAAATGTTATCAAAATAATTAATAAAAACATTGTAATGATCGGTATGACTCATCAAATGATATCTATATGGCCATATAGCCGGGGTTCATCGATAGATGACGTCATTTGTTCTATAAAAGGGAATGTATACTCGCCGAACGACTCAGTAGTTGTTTAACACTGAAAATGAGAACATTGTTTTCGAAATACGTATTTGTTAAATAAAAACAAATTATTTTGTAGAAACTGGGTATTCATTTATATATATAAATAATTCTACAAGTAACTCAACACCAAAATACAATTTTTAAGAACTAATAAAAAATATATTTATAAAGAAAAATTTGTATCATAAGTAATATTGTGAACAAATTCAAATCAGTATTCAATATATTTATCAGACAACTAAAGCACTACAATGGACAAACATTTGTAAATTAATACAAAATAATTAATAACATTAATTGAATTATTATTATTACAACTTTTTTATTAAAATGTTTTGACTTTTATCGCCATTATTTGTATACTTTAGATGCATTGTATAAGCTGCAATTCTACCACTGGTATACTTGGCTAATATTTAGTATTGGCGAGTACTTGCCTATTGTTGGTAAGGTATATTTGTAACACTATTAGTAACTGGTTTTTTGTTAACGTGAATGGTAGCCTAATATACCAATATTGGACAATTATGGGAATATGTATTAAAATTTACAATATTGTTTGTAAAAGCCTAAACTACAATAGTTATAACTGAACTACAATAATTATTCAAGACTAAATTATATACATTTTATATATCCCATTTTAGTACTAGTACTTTTACTCAAACATATACATATTAATATGTACAGTGGAAAACGGTTATATTGTGTTTTATAAGATATCCATATTTGATATCTTGAACCTAATGGGTAATATAGCAAAATTACACTACACAGCACTAAAAATTTGTCAATAAGGTTTAATTTAGATATTAAACAATTATTACAAAATTCAAATAGAAGAATATTTTAAATTAATTTCATGGCTATTAAATATCTTATAAAATAATTTGGTAATTTTTTTATATTATAATAGAATATAGTGCCTTAAATTCGGATAAAATATTAAACCAAAATTAATATTTACAGAAAGAAAATAAAAACAAATCAAATCAAATAATTAAATAAAAAAGTGAAGATTAAATAATCAGCATTAACTAAACAAAATAGTTAATAAAATAATTTAACTTATATAATAACTAAAACGGCTTTTACAATTTGAAGTTCTGCATAGAGTAATTTTTCCGTATTGTTAATTAAATAAATAGACAACAAATATGGGTATGCTCTTGAATAACTTTAAATTAGTTTAATATAAACATTAAATTATAATTAAAAAAAAATAGGATAGGAACAGATAAAAAGTATCAATACTTACATTATATTTTAATCTCGTTTTTTTCTTTTGTTTTTGTTATAAATAACACAATTTTTTTTATATTTTTTTTGTTTAATAGTTTTCTCAATGATACATTATACAATATATTGAAATACAATTAAAATAAATATATACAATTATAAATAAAACCAATAAAAATTTTACGATGATAAAATAGTAATTATTAAACCTATCACAATTGATGCTTTATTGTTAACTCAATAAAATATACTATGTTTAGAAACTGTGTTCTAAAATAGTGCCAACTTAAATTAGTGAATTATAACCAATTTCCACTATACACATAAAATTAACATTTACTTACACAGAGTGATTAAAAAATGAATGGAAATGGTGTGTTCATTGGAGCTTGTTGCTGAGACTGTTGTTGGGCCTGGGCCTGTTGTTGTTGACTTCTAGATTGGTCCCATTCTAATTTTGGATCAAAAGTCATTTGCCCAGGTGCATGATGATTTGATGCTAAAAGGTGGTGAGTTTGTTGATCCATGTGACCATTAGTAGCAAACAATGGCATTGTTTGCATCATAGCAGTATGGTGATTTAGATTAGCGCCTGTTAAGTGTTCAGTGGACTGCAAACATTAATATTAAACATTTTAATAAAATTTTAAATTTTAAATTTAAAAAAAAAAATTAAAACACAGTTCATGTAATAATTATGAATTTACCTGATACGTATCAAATATATTATGTTCGTCCAACATAGGCCTTGGCCCAAGTGAAAAATTAACAGGTGGTGGAGGAGGTGTACGGAAAATATCATGATGAGCCCATTGCATTTTCATGTCAGATGACCAATTTCCATGTTGTTGCTGATGAGGATTTTCACCTATTAGGTTTTGCTTCCATGCTCGTTCTGTACCAATTGGTTTAGGAGGTGCTTTTCGTTCATCAAGATTAGGTGACATATTTGGTGGACTAGCAGTTGCTTCCAGTCCAGCAAACATTTCTGCATTACCATTAACTGGATGTAAAGTCGGTCGTCCAAATGGAGGTGGAGGTTGATTAATAAAATGAGTCCAACGATTTGGATTGTTGGGTGCCACTCGTAAATTAGGTAATTGTTGTTGAAATTTTTGTTGAAATGGCATAACATTTGGTACCATAGGAGGTTGAATAAAATTTTGTGGTAATTGATTACCATACATTTGCTGCTGAGGTTGAACCATATTTTGGTTAGATTTAATAGTTGCAAAATCAGGTGCTCGAGGGTTTAACCTTGAACGTTCAACATTTATTTGTGTTGATTGATGAGTTTGTTCAGTAATATATTGATGTTGAGATTGTGTATGGTAAGGTTCTGGTTGAGGTTGCTGAACATTAGGCTGAATGCCTGTATTATTATATTGTGATACGGGAGAACACATAGGAGGTGTTGTACTACGGCTGCCACTGGAACTTCCAGTATTTCCACTTCCAGTTTTTGAGGAAATTGGTGATGATAAGCCAGCTCCTCGATAACCTGGTGCTTTTGATGCATCTGCTATTGGGGGTTCAGTTTCTAGATACTTTTTAGTTTGACCAATTGTTCCGATTGAAGGAGTTACAGCTGGCATATGATTACCCCCTGTAAATGTGACAGTTGGTTTCTGCCCTCCACACTCTCCATCTCTTCCCCACATTGTTTGAACAGATATCTAAAATTCATACAAAAATATACATTTTAACACTGTATATAAATAATATAAGTATGTTATAATGTACCTTAGAAAATGAATCAAATAATGAATATTCTGAAGCATCCACAACTTGAGGTTTAATTTGTGGTTGAGGTGGTGGTGGAGCACTGCTCACCATTGGTGAAACAATAGCAACTGGATGATGTGGAACAGATGGTTCTTGATGTGATTTAGGTTGAGCAAGAGGTAAAGCAGTAGTAGATTTAGTAATCACTGTTGTTAATGAAGGAACTGATATACTTCCTGTTGTGGTAGGTGTTACAGACACAGTAACAATACTAGCAGTAGTAGATGGGGTTACAGAAACAGATTGAACAACTTTCGGAGGTGCAGGTGGTGGAGGTTGTTGTATAGGTTTATTAGCTACAGGATCTGATGAGGATATTATAGCATTGGTATAAGACATTGTAGGTTTGACAGTACTTGTTATCTTCTTTTCACCTAAAAGAAAATAATTAATGAAATTTAAACTCATAAATAAAAAAGTTATTATTTTATAAAAACATAATGCACTAATAATTAGAAAAACAGGATATACGACTATACTCCGGCCCAAGAGAGAATGACCGAATTTACGTATCAATAGTGACGGTCAAGAGTTTAGAGGCTTGTTTTCTCCCACCATTGCTACTTAATGTCATGTATACAACACACACATACATTGTGAATTAAGTGGCATGGCGTACAAAAATGTAAATATACTAGCTCTGTGTACACGATTGCCGGCGGCAACGCTTGGCATTCTACACAGACAATTCACGATCTGTTATGGGGCGGTATGAGACGGTGTGTAGCAACTTACAAATTTCTCCGGTAGTTAAAAACATTTTAATATTAAGGCCTTTGCAAACAAGTCAGTTTTCACGGGTTATACATACAACAGGTAATTTTATCAACATTTTAGGAAAAATTAAAATCGAATAATTGAAAAATATTTAAAAAGTAATTTTATATTTATATTATACATTTTTTGTTGTTTCATAATAATAATTATTGAAAAGACGTAAATATAAAAAACCAAAAAATTTGACAAAATAAAGATACTTACAATACTCTGATTTTAATTCTGAAAATTAAAACTTTAGTAGATTCTTTACTAGAGAATATTGGAACAATTTTTTTCACATTATATTTTATTTTCATTGACTAGTTATTAAATTAAAAATGTTTTTAGTAAAAATATTAACCTTAATTAGTAAAGAGCCAACTTAATATATTTTCATAATTGAAATCAGAAAATTTCAAATAGCTTTGATTTTGTCAGACTCTTATTAAGTCTAAAAAATTAATCATATATCGCTTTCAAATTCTAATCACTTTAAATGGATTAGTAACATTATTTAGATAGAAGAGTTAACTAATTTAAATGTTATTATTTTTATGTTCTTATAAAGAATTAAGTATACTATATAAAAAAAAAAATAGTTTAATTTATTCATATTCATGTTACCTGCAGCTACAGCAGCAACAGTAGGCCGAGTACCATTAACTGTGATTGTGGGCTTAATGGTCATTGAAGCAACAACTGCTGAAAAAAGTAAACATTAAATAAATAATCAATAACAATTACTATTTTTATTACTATTAAACTTACGTGGTGTAGATATTAATTTAGAAGCAACGGCTGTAATTGGTTGACTAACAATAGGTTTTTGTGGTAATGCTGCTGCAGTTTTTGCTTTAGCATTATTCTATAAAACAAATTAGTTTATTTTTAATAATGTAATTGAATTACCATTTAAATATGCTGTACTATAAATTAAATTACCACCGATTTGTCCCAAGCACTAGTAACTTTAGGATTCTTTGCAATAACACTCATAATATTCACTTCTGGATCTTTAATGAGCATAGCAATTAAATCATGAGCTTGCTTAGTGACATCGGTAGATCCTCTATTTAAAATATTTTGATAATTATTAAATTTTAAAAATAATGTTTTAATATTATATAACTAACTTTATAGTAATTATTCTTTCTCCTTGTCCTTTACTTTGATTATCTACTTCAATTAAAGCTCCGGTTGAAGCTCTTATGGCGTTTATATTACTTCCACCACGGCCAATTACACGACTAATTGCATTTAATGGCACAGATACTTTTTTACTTCTATAAGGGGATGCAAGGTAACGAGTTCGGACAACTTCCTTCCATCCTTCTTCCCGTCCACGGGTTTGCTTAACAGGACTAACATTAGAAGTTTTGGCACTAACGTTGATATATTCTTCAGTTCTGAAAATAAAATCAATACAATATTATAATATATATTATACAATATTAAAAATATATTTAAATATCTTACTGCTGTTGTTTTTTATGCTTCACAAGAAAATTTTCGCTTCCTGTAGCTTCAAAATCTTCGCGAGCAGCTGGATTTTGTGTAGATTCAAATACCATATTATTGACAACTTTGTTGTTCCCTTTATAATTATTAGTTTTCACAGATTCTTTACGGGTATTGGTAAGATTATTATTTGACTGCTGAACTTTTGTTTTTGGTTGTGTGTTTTTAGCTATTATTTGAGGTGTTAATTCAGTTTTAGTAGGAGGTGTACTAGCAACTTTGCTTGGAGTAGAACTAGCTTGAGTTTTCTTCTCCTAATAATAAAAACAAAACAGCATAACCTTTGTTATTTACATTACTTATATGTTTCAATAAATACTAACCTTATTTGATTTAGTTTGAGAGGAATTTACTTTAGCTGCATTTGTTTGAGTAGCAGCTGAATTAGTAGTTAGCTTGGTATTTGTAGAAGTAATTGTTTTGACTTCTATAGTATTTTCCTTCCCTTTTTTCTTTTTATCTTTTTTATTAGAAGTAGAATTTTGAGATTGGGCTATTACTCTAGCAGCAGCAGTATTTTTAGCATCTGTACTACTACAACTTCCCTGACTATTTGCATCAATACCACTATCACCCTCTTCTACATCAGCTAATATAACACTACTTAGTACAGTAACTTTGCCTTTCTTCTTTAAATCAACTTTTTTTTTCATTTCAACCAATACTATATAAAAATTTATAAAAAACATATATTAATTTATAATTTTTTATATATATAAAAAAAAAGATTATTTGTATACCTTTCACAGGAACTTCTTCTTCGTCTTCTTCTTCATCTTCTTCGTCTTCATTTTCTTGGCAGTCATTTTTATCTTCAGTTTCTTCCTCTAATTTTTTACCACTTTTAGCTTGTTTTTTCTTTTTCTTTTTCATTTTTCGACGAGCAGCAGAAGCCTTTTTTAATTCTTCTTTAGTTTTTTCCATATCAAGTTCTTCAAGTAATATAGAAGCATTTTTATTTGCTCTAGCTGCTTGCTGGTCTTTGGATATTCGAATTGCAAGCATACAATCGTGACATTTATCAATAGATTCCTTTAATATATAAATACACCACACAAATTAAATTAAAACAGGAATTATTAATTAATTAAGAGTTAGGGCGTACTTTATCACTCAATGTAGTAAGAAATCGTGTCATTTCTTGATCACTAGGAAACTGAGATACATGATTCACCATCCACCTCACTACTTTGACATGACCTTTACGAAATGCAGCCATTAAACAGGTAACTTTCCTATTATCTTGGGAATCTATATTGGCACCAACTTTATAAAGTAATTCAATTACACCTAAATGACCACCATTAGCAGCTAACCACAAAGGAGAATTTCCTTTTTTATTTTTAACTTCAACATATGCATTTCTATAACAATAAATATATTATTAATATTTGTATATATGAATAAAGAAGTTGTTATAGTACATACTTTTCTAATAATAGTTCTACAAATCGTACATGACCCTTGTCAGCAGCTATTGTAAGAGCAGTATCACGAGATGATGGGACAGGATTGGCATTAACATCAGCTCCTTTATCTATTAATACTCTACCAACTTCAACATAGCCACCACTAGCAGCTTCCATTAAAGGTGTTAATCCAGTCTGTATAAAATATATTTATTAAAATTTAATATACAATAGAGTAAACAAAAAAAAAGCATGTCTATATACTTTAGCTCGGTGTTCTACATTAGCTTTTCTATCCAATAGTAACGATACTACTTCATGTCTGCCTTGGAAACATGCTAATGTAAGTGCAGTATTGCGGTTTGTTTCAATTTGAGCATTTATATCACTCCCCATGTCTAATAATAACTTAACCGCAGCTAAAAATTGGTTTAATATTAAATATAAACCATAAATAAAAAGTTTACAATATTAAGTTTACTAACCAGTATGACCATTCATAGCAGCCAACATTAAAGGAGAAATTCCTAATTTGGAACCAGTTCGAGAATTTATTTCAGCTCCATTATTCAATAATAATTTTATAATGTTAACATAACCACCAGATGCAGCTAAACTTAAAGGAGTATAATCTGAAACATTTCTATGCTCTTTGTTTGCTCCTCTTTGAAGCAATAATTCACAAACCTAAATTTTTTTTTACATTTTTTGTTACTTTTAAATTCAAGATTTTTTCTTAAAAGTTTTTTTCTTACTTCATAACGGCCTCCAGAACATGCTAAAGACAAAGGTGTATCTTTAGTCCGTTCAGACTGAGCTTCCATATTAGCTGCATTATTCAGGAGAATTTCAACAATTTTATCAAAACCACCTGTAGCAGCTAATATCAATGGTGTAAATCCTTTTTTGTCCCTATGTTCAATATTTGCATTTCGAACTAATAAAAGTTTAACCAGTTCTTCATGTCCACCAGCACAAGCAACTGTTAGGGCTGTATCATGGTTACTTTCTGTTTGAGAATCTACATTGATGGCATAGGATATGTCAGCATCACTACCATATGACTCTCCAGTAGTGGTGGAGAATCCTGAAAAAATAAAAAATAACTATTTTATTTTATGATACAAGACTCATTTATTATATATATACATATATTTTAAGTTACATTATACCCAATAATGAATTAAAAACAAAAAACAAAACTAAAATTGTTCTTACTGGAGCTAGCGACATCCGATTGGGCAACAGAGTTGGATGCTGGGGTGCTATTTGATCCAGATTGGGGGGCTGAACTTGGTTGCTGGGGCCGAACTTGATAGCGCGCCTTTTTACCTTTATTTGTAGTGGTTGTCATAGCCGTAGTTGTTGATGTAGTTGTTGCAGAACGTTTATTTGATGACACAGATGACTCCGATGGTGTTTGGGTTGCAGCAGCCACTTGGGTAGGCATACAACTGTTTAATGTAGGTATTGTTGCAGTAGTAGGTTGCTGTGTTGACGTTTCATCTAAAATACATTTTGAAGTTATTTTATAACAGTATACTAATATATATACACACACAATTAAAAATCAAATCCAATGTTTTACAAAGTTTAATCCTGTAATGTATTATTCAAATTAATATGTATTAGTAAAATCACCTAAATAAATAAAATATGATATTTATTCTAAATGCAAGTTATGAACAATAAAAATATATCAAATCCAAATACAGATTATAGATAGAATTAAAATACTACATTCATAAAAAGGCTGAAGTTAAATAACTAAAATGTAGTAATTAGTTCATTTTTATATATTTTTAATATATATGTATATACATATATACATACATACATATATATATATAAAACAGACAAAATATAATTTGGATTATTTGATAAATCAAAAAAAATAAATATTAAAAACATTAGCTCATGCCAATTTTTCCCTTTAAAAAATTTAATTCTCACCCAAACTAAGTTGAGACACAGCTCCAGCAAAATTAGCTATATCCATAGATGATAAATTTTTAATTCTAAAATCAATGGATGTTTGATTTTGAACATAATTCTAAAACAAAAAATATATTATAAAAATTAATTTAAATATAAAATATAAAATAAACTTACTTTGAATGATTGAGAAGAAAATGTACTACAGGTACTACTTAATCCAGATTCTGATGAGTTGATATTGCAACGATGTCTTTGAATTTCTTTTTGAAGTCGTTCATCTATGTTTGGTACTAAAAGTTTAAATATAATATTAAGTATATAAAAATATAAATTAATTTGGTAGGACTTACAATTTGATATATCTTCAAGAGTGAGGGATTCACTAACTAAATTTTCTATAAGGTCTGCATCAATGCAATTTAAACCTTTTAAATCAATTTGGGTATATGGTTCATTAGGTATTGGCAATAAACCAGTTGAACCATGTGGTATGCCATCATGTAAAGCTCCAGACAGTGGCAATAAATTTTTCACCATATTATCTGGAAATTGAAGGTCTTTACGAACTTTTAATAGGTGTTCACTCATAAGAGAACTAATCATTAATTCTTTCAAATTGGCATGTCCATCTTCACGTTTAGCGGTTTGCTCTTCACAAAATTTTATCATTCTAGCTGCTAATTCTTTATCACAACCATCACCAGAATGTCTTTCAATAAACTAAAATTAAAAATAAAAATCTAGGTTATTATTTTCAGAATTGAATAGTTTATTAAAAATATCCCAGTTATAGTCATTGTTTGTAACAACCTTAAACAAATCCCATAAATAATTATAAACACTATTAATTTTAAAAAATTCTATAACCATCAAATAAAATGAAGATTAGAATAGAATTTAGGCGTTGTTTAAATAATAAGACTCTATCCACATGTTTGTTATTTCTGTTAAACATAATATGCATAACAACTATGTACAAATCTATGAACCACATTTTTATTACAAATTATTTATAATTAATAAAAGTATAAATTTACCTATTATCAAAGTTTTAGAGGAAAACATAAAATGTACTCTAGTGTGTAGTTTTTATTTAATATTTTTATATTTAAACAAATTATAAGTAGTTAAATAACTCATTTTTTTTTTATGCATATAAGTAGTTTAAAAAAAAACAGAGTTTATGTTTTTGGTCTACAAAATCAAATAGATAAACTTACTTTAATAATAATTATAAATAAACTGTAGTAGAGTGTAGTAATTAGATTTGATGTTATGTATATGAAAGAGAGTCAATAAACATGGGTGTAACATCCACTAATTAATTAATTTAAATAACTAAATATAAGGGCACACCAGACCATTTTACTGAAATAATATACTTTCGTTCTGCTATATACTAATGTAAATAATGACTATAGAAAAATAATATTTTTTTCCCCAAAACTTAAGACGTCCACCATTAACTTTTTTAGTGTTTTTTAGTGTTTTAGGCCTTTTTAAACATTTCAACATGACAAAACTAGTCACAAGAATAGTCTATATATATATATATATATTATTTCATATTTATAACTAACAGACTAAAACTATAATAGATCCATGTGCAACTATATATAATCTAGTGATCTGTTATCAAGAGACGTGTTTACCATTAATTTTTCATTTGGTATTTACTAATTATAAATAGGTAATTTTTGTATTATAAAAATTAGTATTACAATTTAATGAACCATAGATGTATTTAAATTATGGAGTACTGTTGCCTTTCCTCAGAATATAGATATCACATACATGAAAGGAACATATTTTGTCTTAGAACAAAGTAAATTTTGCATTCTAGAGTAAATTGTTCTAGCATGTACCTGTTGTCAAATTTATAAGATAGTGAAAATAAAAGAACTTAATTGTATCAAATGTTACTTTAAACTTGAGTTACATTTAGAAAAACAAAAACTGATAAAATCTCAACATTTAGTAACGGCTCATAGAAAACCCAAAAGTTTTTACTGATACCTGATACGATAGTTTTATTTAAATTTTCAACAAATGCTAATAGTCATTAGTCGCAGTAGAACCATCACTCTTTTTGCAGTATGATAACATTTATTAAAAAGTTTTATATTTTTATTTACTTATTTCGATACATCACTCGTATAATAACAAATAACATCTTTAAAATTCAACTGTGGTTTTTCCCACAGAAATTTTGGCCAGGGAGTCAAAAAGGGTTAAAATTTTGCAGGTTTTGGATTTAAAGAGGTTTTTATTTTTCCTGGTAGCATGTAGGAGGTTGAAAAATATTTTTTTCAGGTTTAAAACGGGTTATATGTTTTAACAGGTTTAAAACGGATTTCTTTTTTTCTGGTGAATGGGTTTAGGGTTTAAAAATGAGTAAATTTTTGTGGTTAATTTTTTTAGGTTCAAAACATTTTTGCTTTTTTAAGGATTCCAATAAATATTGTTCATCAAAAATATATATTAGAATTTATCTGTTTTATAGGTTTGTTAATTAGACGCAAATTTAAATTGTCAATCTTTTATTATACTCAATATTTTTAATTATAAGGGGTATATATTATACCCCGGTTTAGGGGTTTAACACGTTTAATGTTTTGCTGATAAATAACTCTGGTTTAAATCCGTTTTGACTCCCTGATTTCGGTATTCAAAGAGTTTTAAAATTATTATTAATAGGCACTGAGATAGATACCAATTACTGGAGCGTGAAATCTCTGTTTGTAATGTAACAACAGAAAACCATTAATCCCTCTATCAAGGGGCTACTTTTACCTATTACTTTACATAAAATTTTCGTAAACATTAACTTGTAAAACTCTAACGTGTCAAAAAAACACAACTGGTTGAGTTTGGTATTAAAATTTTTGTCATGATGTAAACTTTATATTGATATAAAACTATGAGAAAATATTTTTAATATTTTAAAAAAAGACCTAACCTGGGATATGTGTACATTTTTTCCCCAATCAGCCCATGAATATACACACATATATAAACAAGAAAAATAACAGAAAAAAAAATATATATATATATTAAGAGTAATCAGGTAAAAAAAAACTTGGTATTAATGTAAATGACCTATGAGAACCATTGTAACATAATTTACAAATTGACCAATCCCCTCAAGGGAGGGGTTTTTAAATAATAAAAGGATACATATTAAAATGTACTTTTTTTGGATTTTTATATCTGGTCACCATACCTATATACAATATAAGAACCTATAAAAAAAAATAAAAAATAATTAAATATATATTTACATTATTTATAATTTTAAAATATCAATTTAGATAACTTGGTCCTCAAGGAAGATTTATTTGTTAATACCAGAATTCTATAGAATTATAATTCCTAGATCCACTTTTTATAAATCTATTAGTACAATAGTACATACAAATACTCTGCATGAATTCATCATTTAAATTTTTACAAATAATGTATAATTAATATTTAAAAAAAAATTGTACCCACACTTTCCTATGCGACAAGTGTATAAACAACTTGTTTATACCATCCGATAGTGGGGGTAACAACAAACACGTCAGACCGTTTTTCATAACCTAGTCTGCACTCCAGTAGCTGTTATCTATCTCAGTGTTGATAGGTAATATATTTTTCTTAAGTGTATATAAGCATACATATTTCTTTGAGGTATTAAATATTGGTTATACTAAATATATGCCAATTCCCATTCTTTACCAGTTAACAATAATTGCAACATTTTGTGAACTGGCTGTAAAAATTTCAAAGTTAAGTAATACTGACCTTTTTAAATTTCTGTCTCCCGATACATAACATTGGATTATTTCAAAATTCAAATTAAATAAATATTGGAAAAAAAATATTTAATTTATTCAGTCCTGAGAGGGGGTAATAATGTATGTAGAACTGAAAAGGTTAAACAATATTAGGAGGACATTTGGTGACGATAAAAATCTGGGTAATCTGTTGATGACTATGAATATATGTGGGAAGTATATAGCAAAAGTGATAATCGAAACCCCGAAAAATATTTTTGTTGAATATAATTGTTTCTATTAAAAATTATACATATTACATGTTTGGCACATGGTTTGCATAGGATCGCTGAAATGGCATGTGCTGAATTTTCCAAATTGGATTAAATAGTATCCAATGTATTAAGTTTTTCAAAAATACAATAATAATAATACAAATATATAAAAATAAAGGTATCACCTAGGCTAGGAGCCTAAAACCTATATTGGCATAATGGGGAACAAAGTGGTTCTCTATTAATGTGAACATTTTGAAGTTATAGAAACAATCGATAAAGCTGAGTATTAAAATTAAAATATAAAGATTAGAGGAATGTAGTAGTAGAGTATATTTAATCTAATAAGGTAAAAGGATTTAAAATTTAGTATCAATCAAATATACACTATAAAATTAAATAAATAAATAAAGTGAAATTTTGTGGAAACCGAGTTCAATCATTTCCATCAAAAACCTTTCTCAATATTGTTATAAATTCAGTTTAGTAGTTAGTACACCACTAAATGGTAAATCAATACAGCTGTGGCCACATCTATGACAGCTGATATATACAGTATGATAACTAATAATATCATACCATTTAATAATTATAAGGGGTATCAATTAGTTCAGTAAACATGTGAGAAGAAATTGTGTATTCTTAATCCGAATAAAATATATTAATTATACTAGTACACAAATATTAAAGTATAATTCTATGAAAGATATGATTTAGTTTTAATTATTTTTCCGATGATAAGTCAAGTATGTACTATTAATACTTTAAAATATATTAAATTCAAAAATTGTTTGCTTTTTAATGGTTATATCTTAAACAATTCATAAATTTAATAAATTCATAAAAATAAATATTATGTTACATTTTAAATTATAATAAAACAAATATTTATTTCACATGGATTAAAAAATATAAAAATAATACATACTTCTGCTTTAAATTGCGGTTTCATTGCTGCAACTCCTGCCATTACTCCTCGGGCATAGTTAGCATCTAATGATACTTGAGAAGGATCATTAATATTGGAACTTACTACAGTTGGCTGAGCTGGTTTCTTTTTAAATTTGGCTTTGATTTTAGGTCTATCACTAATAGCAGTTGTCTGAACTACTTCTGAACTAGCCGACACAGGTTGGCTGGTATTAGTTTTTGATGAGTCTCCTACTTTAAGTGAAACTATGGATGTATTACTTGTTGATGATTCTATTATAGGAATATAAAAAGATAAAAGAGGATTAATTATAGATATTTTGAAATAATATTGTTTAAAAATATTTTATTTTAATTCTTTATTAGGTATCAATCATAAATTACCAGAATTTGAACCATTAGATGAAGTACTGGAATCTAAAACACCGGGTGATGATGCAGATAATGGAGGAGGTGTTGTCATCATTGTGACCATTGAAAGACTTCCATTTTCTTTCAACTCTTGTTCAACTCTCTATATAAAGAATATAATATATTATTATTTTCTTATTAAATTATAAACTTAATTATTGTACTATACTTTAAGATCTTCTGCTATTTGTTGCCTTTTAAATAACTGTTGTTCAATTGCAGCTGTATTTATAAGGGGTTTGGACGTAGGAGTGGTGTTAGCTTTGACAGAATTATTATCTTTGGGTGGTGATTCTATTTTAAACTAAAATTAAATTATTGTTAACAATATAAAATATAATTTTTCAGGGAATATTGATAATTATCGGATCATTATTATAGATGAATAATATTAAAATAATAAATTTCTAAAAATGGACAAAAATCATCAAAATTTTAAGTTTAAGTATTAGGTATTTTTAAACATTGGTTTCAACAATAAATAAAATGGTATTTTTTATTTAATAATTTTATGTAAACCTATTTTATTGTTAAAGCTTAAAGTAGGACTGTTCTGGATCCCAAATCTCGAGAATAATTCCTGAAAATCGAGATTTTAAAATAAATAAACTGGACTGTTTTCCGAAAATCGTTATACCTGAAATTCGGGAAACAAAGAAGAAATTTTTAGGTTTTGAGGGGAAATCAAATCATAATTTTTTTTTCTTGTTAGAATTGATAGGTAATTCATATTATTTATATCATGGAAGATTGGAACTGTCCAAAGATTATATAAACAACAAATTATATAAAAACTATTTATATATTATTTATCCCCAAAAAATATTAATAATCTAAGTCATCAAACATTATACATTTATATTTCATAGTGTTTGTTGTAATTTTTGTTGTTTCTGCGAATATCATTGGCGGCGTGTATAGGGGCGACATTGGCGATCGCCCCCCCCCCTCTAAATTTTTAACAAATTACTTATTAACAAGTTAGATATTGATTTAAATGTTAACAATTATTTATATTTATATTTATATTGTAATGCATTTTTAAAATATTATTATCGAAAGAAAAATTAGTTTTCCATTGTTATGAAAACACTAGAAAGTAATCAGAGTTTAAAAATATTTGTAGGTAATAGCATGGCTGAAATCGGTTCATATTATGCATCTGTGCGGTTATCGAGTATTGAACAGCGCTCGAGAAGCTGGGGCTACATTGACAATCAAAACACAAAAACATAAGAGGTGGAATTTGGCAATAATGTAGGGGCCCGGAATGATACAAATAATCGCCCGACATGCATGTGGACTGCCAAACGGTACGGAATAAGTTAACAAGTATATACTGTGTGTTTGTGACGTGTGCACATTTCTACATTTCTTTATTATTTGTTTAATTTATTCTTTTATATTATTATATTATAGTAAATAAAAATTAAGTATTATATTAACTGAAAATTGAAATAAAACAACTTGAAAGACCTGTTTACTGAAACGAAAGATATACGCTTAAATTTTGAGTATAAAACGTATAAATTTTATTATTTTCGTTTTATGTAAGACGTACGTGTTCAATGTTCATATATTTGTTTTTCTATATGGTATTAATTTTGGTTTAATAAATATCTTTTAAATTGGTACCTAACCTAAGTAAGTAATTATTATTATATTCCATTGCTTTACAAAAATGAATAATTTTTAATCGCCCTGCCACTTTCCAAGTCCACGAGCTGTCACTGGTGAATTTAATTGTTTTCAAACTTTGTTCCATGCATGGTGATTGCGTAATAATTAATTTCTTCAATTTCATTTAATATTTTCATCATTTCCATAATAGAAAACGAAAATACAAGTACTTCTCAAAAAAATATTTTGCAATATTTTAACTCTCCCAATAGTGTAAATAAACCAATTACAACACTACCAACACCAACTTCAACAATTACAAAACGAGAACAAAAAGCCCTTATTTGGGATTATTTCAAAAAGCATAATAAAGATGTAGCCATGTGTAATACATATTTAAAGACACAGAGTACCAAATATTCATCTACTTCAGGAATTATTCGTCATATTTTCTCTGAATACAAAGATAAGTATAATGAATATCAAATAATTTTTAAAATATCAAACCCAAGCCAGTCGAAAAAATTAAAACAATTAAATATATATGAAACTCAATTTTGGAAAAATACCGACGAAAATACCTTAGCTATTACAAAAAAGAAATATGGTTAGCTGCTGAGTTAATGCCATTTAATGCTGTAGAGCTTCAGGAGTTTGTAATAATGATACAGCTTTTACAACAAAACACCAAGTTCCAGGCCATCCAACATTTATTAGAAAATTCATTCCAAATTTAATTAGTGATCTTGCTATTCAATTTAAAGCAAAAATCAATTATCATAAGAACAAGTTTTCATTAGTATCATTTACATCTAATTTATGGACATCCAAATCACAAATTAAACTATACTATAGTTTTGTCCCTTACCATGCATTTTGTTAAGAATTTGAACTTAAAAGTTTAGTTTTAGGTGCTAAACAATTTCCAAATACACATTCGGTTCTTTTAATTTCGGAAATATTAAAAGGAATATTCTTAGAATATAATTTAACAGATTTGTCCGCAAAAAATACTTAGGTCTTTACCGACAATGGGCGCAACATGTTGTCAGCTATAAGAATGCTTAACATAGTTGGACTATTATGTTATTATGCTCATACTTTAAGCAGCCCTCACACGGTCAATATTACTGACAGTATTTTTGATACCGACAGTATTATTGATCATGTAATTTGAGTACTGATGTACTGTCAGTATGGAAAAACGATACTGATGACTGATGAAAAATTTGGATATCGAGTCGTCAGTATTTATTTACTGATGATTATATTAATAATGTGAGGTTGATATTGACACTATCAGTATTGACATTGCAGCGATGGATGATGGAAGTGAAACAACAAGGCTCAAATTCTGTGATCTGGCCATTTTGCATGATTTTATTTCAGAGTACAAACAATTTCCCAAATTGTAGGATGTTCGTTGTAAAGATTACTCCAATAGAGATAAAAAAAATATATAATCTTTTAGTTTATTATAAAAACATTTGAAAAATTAATCTACGATTGAAGATTGATCTTCGCTCGCGTTTCAAGTAGGAGTTTTCTTTATATAAGCAATACACACTTTTCTTTTTCTTATCCATTTTTGTTAATTTAAAAATATTTATACTATTTAAACTAATTAATTAATTAATTTACAGTATCAACAAACAACAATCGATCTGAACTACTGTGAAAGTATAAAAATACCGAGTATTGACTATAATTTGTACTGACCGTTTAAGGACTATACTGCCAGTTATGTAAATACCGTCAATATTTATAGTGTCAGTAATATTAATCGTGTGAAGATCGCTTTACAAATAGTATCGATCCCAGATGCAAGAAAAGAAACTACAAATTTTAATAAAACATTAGAAAGAGCTAGAAAAATAGTTGGTCATTACAAACACAGTTCCAAAGCTACAATATATATATATAGAGAGAGAGAGAGAATACTTTTGGATTAGACACTTGAGCTTGTACAAAACTGCAAAGTTCTAGGACCTTTAGACCATGCTACCAAGGAAGTATGTTCAGATCACCTTCCAACTTTAACAAGCATTATTAGAGGAATATGTTGAAATGAAACCATTGGTAGGTTTTTTAATGTTTGCAAAAAATTTATTCTTAGTTGCCAGAACAAAATTTGAAAAGTTTTTACATGAAGATGTATACATATTTTCAATAATGCTTGGTCCAATCCAAGATTTAAATTAATTTTACTGAGCAAAATTTTGTTTGACATTTCTATTTATAACCGGGGAGAAACAATTAAAAATAATTAATGCAGATAAACTTGAATCCCTCCCCTCTTTACAATTACACGAATATATACCAGACTTCATCCTTATGGTAAAAATTTGAAGAAATAAAGAATACAGCTTCAACAACTACTCAACAGGATTTTGTTGAACAAATATTGGTAAAGTACTTGGCTGAAGATCCATTATTTTGGTGGAAAAGCAATTGTAAAAGGTATAACAATAAAATATTTTTATTTTAGATTTCACCATTTAAAAGAAGCAGTCAAACATTACTTAGGCATTCCAGCCACAGAAACAGCTAGTGAGTTAGCATGCATTTTCATCTGGTTGAAATATTCAAACACCGAAAAGATCATATTTGGCAGCAGAACAACATATCGAAGAATTAATATTTTTACACCAAAATAAAAAATTAATTAATAGAAAAAAAGTTATTGAAATATAAATTGTTTACATAATTAGTAAATAATATAGTTATAAATTATTTCCCGAATCTTACACAACTTAACAAATCCCATTAAATTAATTCTATTTTTCCCAACTCCCGACTAAGTTATTTTATAACTGCCCAATACCAGCCCAACAATTAAAAAGCATTCCGAACAGTCCTAGTTTAAAGTATAAATTGTTTATGATAATTGATAATTATCAATATTATCTAAAATTTTATTAATGGATAATTACTAACTGTATAAATTGCAATTATAAATAAAAAATTAAAGATTTACCTGGACATCGGTAGATGAATTATTAGGTGTGTTAAGTTGTGCTTTCCTAATCATTGCCTTCTGTATACAAGAATTGGCATTATGTTTTGCATTAGGTCCATAACTCTCTACTATTCTGCCTGCAATAGCATGTGCTTTAGACATGACCTGTACTTCAGATAATGTAGATTCATCAACTGGCACTTCTTGAGCCGGACTAACAGGTACAGGAGATACAGGAGGTGTTAACATCACTGAATGCGGATAATCTAATAACAATTTTACAACATTGGTATGCCCGCCTTTGGCTGCTTCTATAATCATAGTTGAGTTGTCTTTTAATTTATGAAAAGGATCAGCAGAGTGTGCAAGAAGTAGTTCCACAACAGCAAGGTGTCCTCCAGCACAAGCAAGAGACAAAGGTGTGTGGTCATTATTAGCAGTGACTCTATTGATATCAGCATTTTTAGATATTAGGAATTGAACAGTACATAAGTGACCAGCACGACAAGCCTTCATTAAGGGTGTACGGCCACCTTCCGATTCATGTTCCTAATAAAAATAATATTAACACATTTATTTATAATATTTAATTATTATAACTTATAAGTAAATCCAAGATTACTTACAAGATTGGCACCAAACTGAAGTAATAAGTCAGCAACATCTGTATGACCATTTTCACAAGCATAAGTCAAAGCTGTATCAGCTGATGTTGTCTGAGCATGCACATCTGCACCACATTCTAAAAGATATCTAACCAAATCTAAATGTCCTTCTTGAGCTGCCTCCATAAGTGGCGTTGATGCACCAAGCTCCAAAATTGCACCATTTTTTATTAGGAAATCAGCTACATCCAAAAACCCCCCACAACATGCCAAGGTCAGAGCAGTCTCTTGGGTCTCTTCAGTCTGTGCATTTATATTTGCTCCTTTATAGATAAAAATGAATGCAAAATTAATAATTATTTAAAAAATATATAAAACTCATTAATATTAACAAGTTTTTTCAATTAATCTTAAATTAAGCTAAAATGCCTATTTTTATATATAATTTTGCCATAGAAAAATAGAATTTTCATGGTTCAAATCTAAACAAAATAGTTTTAAGCATGGCATAGAGCATATTACTAAGTGTTTTTAAAGAGTTAGAGAATTCAGTAATTATTTTAAAATGTGTGACGACAGATAAATAAATTTAGGATTCTTCCCGAAAATCTTAAAAAACTGCCTTTAGCCATGTACAAAATTAAAATATTATAATCTTGTTAAACACTACATATATAAATAATTACATACCAACATAGATATATAACTAGATAAATAATTAATAAACATAAAAATGTATAAGTAAATTTAAATATATATGTATAACTATTTAGTTACCTTTACTCAATAAAACAGATACCATATCTTCATGACCTTCTCGGGCAGCTTCCATTAAAGGAGTGTATCCTTCATCATTAACTTCTTCAATATTGGCACCACGATCAATTAACAACAATGCTAGTTCGACATGACCACCACATGCAGCTAGGGTAAGTGGCGACTCGAAACTGTCAGTTGGCATATTAACTTGAGCACCAGAATCTAATAAAAGCCTAGCTACCTCTACATGACCATCCATTGATGCCTCCATTAAAGCAGTATGCATTTCATCTGTTTTATGTTCCTTCAACAGAAAATATTTGAATAGATATAGAATTAATAACATTTGTTTAAAAGTACAAAATAAAATTAATAAAAGTCCAAATTACTTGATCAGCTCCGGCAGCTAATAAAAATCTAACCATTTCAAGATGACCTTTATAACAAGCTAATGTTAAAGCACTTTCTTTAAATTCATTAGAATGAGTATTAATACCAGCTCCATGTTCTAATAATATCTATTTAATGAAATATAAGTGGATTAATATTATAGGAATATCAAAATTTGAAATTATTTTTATTTTATAATGTAGATTTAGTACCTTTGCAACCATAACGTGTCCAGCACTTGCTGCTTCCATAAGTGGTGTATGTCCATTTTCATTATGATCTTCAACATTAGCTCCATAAATTAAAAGTTCTCTTACAGTATCAACATGGCCACCAGCACATGCATACATTAAAGGTGTATTCCCTAAAAAATTAAAAATTTTTTTATAATAAATTGTATTTAGTGATATTATGTTTAAACATATATACAGAGCGATTTATTTATCATAAGCTAAGCTATATACCTGGAAACATAAATAATTTGTGTAAAATTTATTTTAGTAAGTTTTTTTACTTTAAATTCTATATTTTTTCATAATTTTATTAAAAAAAAATGTATCCTCCCTTATTTTTTTAACACTACATTAAATCAACTTTCAATTTTGAAAGAACAACCTATAATTTAAATTATAAATTATTAACAAATATTTTCATTCTATATTTGGGCATTAAAATTTTTATCATTTTAAAGTTATGAAAAAATATAGAATTTACAAAAAACAAACATTTTTAATGCTTCCAGAGATATGACCTGAATCATGAAAAAAAAAATCGCCCTGTATACTAACCCGTAGAGGATAAAGCATTTACAACAGCTCCATGAGCAAGTAAAAGCCTAACTATCTCCACAAAGCCAGAAGACGCAGCTTCCATAAGTGGTGTACAATCTCCTTTAATACCTCGATCTTCAACGTTGGCTTGCATGGCTAGTAGAACCTACAAAAATATTTAAATGGATTTTAATCTATAAAACAAATATATTTTGAACTAAAATAATATAATAAAACTAGCTATACTAAGTACGGCATAAATGCAGTTTAGTTCCCAGATGCCTCTTTCAAAATTTTTTTTTGAATCCTATGTATCCTTTAACGCTGAAAACAATGGTGCCATCAGAATTTGGCGGTCGGACTTAGTTTAGAAGTTATAGCAATATGAAGTTTTTTTGAAGTGGTCTAATATGTAATTTTTTTAAATTACATAAAATAAACGATATATAGGTAATTATGATTATGCTTATAACGTATAAAATTTAACCTATTACCTATCCGACGTGGTGTTTCATATCGTGTGTGTAAATCGGGGGATTCTCGCGTAGCGAGGGTTCACCCGTTAGGTTGTAGGTCTACCCGAAGGGTAGGTACAGTTATAGACCTCTTAGGCTGCTATCATCTCTGGGGGGTTTGGGGGCCGAGCCCCCAATCGAGAGGTCCGTAGGACCTAGAGCGTGGCGACCAGAGCCGGCAGGCGTAGGGAGTAGTCATTCTCGCGTAGCGAGGGTTCATTCGTTAGATTATAGGTCACAAGTATATTAAAAGAAAAAAAACTAAAAATTAAGTATTTGTGCCGAAACCGAACTTCACTAAGCTTTAAAACATACAATTTTACATTGGTATCAAAAAAGAAAACAGTGAATATAATGTGTATATTGGCTATTCGTCAAAAACCACATTTTTGATATGAAGATGCAACGTAAAATATGCTATTTTTGACGATACAAAAAACTTCAAATTGCTATAACTTCTAAACTAAGTCCGACCGCCAAATTCTGATTGCACTATTGTTTTCAGAGTTAAAGGATACATAGGATTCAAAAATTTTTTTTGAAAAAGGCGTCTGAGAACTAAACTGCATTTGTTCCCCAAGTACCTATAATATATATAAAAATCAAATACCCAAGTATGATTCATAATAAATAATTAAATAAAAACTAACCTGCGCTAATTCGTAATAACCCGCTGAACAGGCAAGGGACAACAAACTTTCACCCTCTTCAGAGGTTTCATGAACTGAACGGCCTTCTGTTAATAGTTTGCGAACAACACCAACATCACCATCATGACATGCTTCAACTAAGGTCCTGAAATTGGATTTGATAATTTTTTTGACTTGTACAATTTGGTGGGCTTAATTCCGACATACTTGTTTTCGTTTTTGGTTTCTGCTCTCATCCGCGTCAATGCTGCCGCCGCTTCGTCTAAAGCACAAGAAACACTATTGGTTAGTTTGCGCAGAACTTCAGGGTCAGTGGTGGTCTCGATTGGCACCCCGAGTTTATTCAGACCGCACACGTTCGCACCTGTTAGTTTATTAAAAAGCACATTGTTTTTTAAACAATGATACCTACAGTATAAATTATATATAAAGATTACTTACTTGGCCTAAGCATAGATCCTGCTGCTTGGAGAAGTGCTTCCAATTGACGATGGGTATCAGGATCTCCCTCTATACTTTGTTCAGTATCTGTATCGTCAGCTGTTATTAGGAAGGTAGAATTTAATCGGGTATTAGGATCTTCACATAGGTCGTCTTGATCTATGCCAAATGATCCAACCTGAAACACAATATAATAATTTTAACTGAAGTGAATCATAGTGTATTATAATTTCTTAGTTCATAGAAGCAATTTCATACAAAAATGACAAATTAAATGTTATTATATTGCCAATTATAAAAAAGTTATAACTTTAAATCTTTATGCACTAGTATGACATATTTTTTAGTATTCACTTAATGGGGAAAACATTTTAAGTTACCTAATATTTAACATTGCAAATTACACCTACTGACCTACCTCAATGGCTAAAAGAATAAGGCTTACAAATAGTTTGTTTCAAAATAGAATAAAGTAACTAAATAAATATTATGTATACCTATGTATAAATAAAAGGTAAAATTATTTATCTTGTAATAACATTAAACAAATTTTATTTTATTTAGCTAAATATTTATAATTTATCATTTTAAATATTAAAACACTTGTTTACCCGTTTAGATGTTATACCCACTTATATACTACCTTCATCTACCAAAAGGTCAATATAGAAAAATATAACAATTGAATACCTATGCAGTTTTAAAAATAGTTAAAAATTAAATAGGTACCTATTACCTACAAAATTTAAGGAAATAGTAATTTATTTTACAAAATATTTTCCAAGTAACTATTGATATATAATTAATTAATGATATGTAACTAATAATTTGTATATTAATTATATATACCTAATATACATATCATTGATTATATATTTATATAGTACTTATTATATATTATGTAATGATACGTATACAAGAAATAAATATCAAATAATAGTATGCACACAGAATAATTTGTTGAAACACAATTAGGTACCTTACAGGTATTAAAACGTTTTTCAATTTTTTTATACCAAAATCACTAATGTCAACTATTAAGCTTAAATAAATTGAATAGTTAAAACAAAAAATTATAATATTATTAATAAACTTATGAGTATATCCACAAGCCACATTTTACACTTAATGTCAAATATACCAGCCTTATAGTATAGATATATAATCAATAATCAGGATGATAATTAAGATAAACCATGTCATTGACTTTGTATCGAGGCAACCCATGAGTCAATAAGTATCAAAAACATTTTACAAAAAGGATTGGTATAATTGTACTTATACACATTGTCTAAAATTACCCTTTTAAGTTTAAGAAGTATTTTCTTATTAAAATGTGGTAATAGGAGATTTAAGTCTAAACGATAAATGTAATGTTTGCATACCTAATATAAATTTTCCATTAGGTAAATAGATGAAAATAGATGCAGATATGACAACTTCCTAAGGGTAGGTATTTCTGGATATCAAGGTTTCTAGATGCGGTTATACCTAAAATAAATTGCTATTACATATTTGTATTTTATATTTTGTTTTTAAATTTGAATGGATATCTGCAAATTAGGTACCTATATAATATTTTTTTTTTTTTTTTTACTATCTTTAAATAGGTACTACCTATTATATTACTACTATTTTATTTTTACTACTCCTGGATCCGTCCATCCGAATTTTTTTAATTAATTAAGGTAGTTTTTACTTACTCTGACAAAAACTGTACTATTTTAAAGTGGTCAAGAAAAATGGTTCATTAAAAATACATACAACAGTTGTTAGGCTGTAAGTAGGTGCTTCAAGTGTTATACAATTATAATTCAAATTTACTAAAATCTGTATAATTCCTATTAATCAATTTTTAAACTCAAATTTAAATAAGGTATCATAAGGCGTGTTTAAGCAATTAAACAAATGTAATTTGGTTATGGAATTCTATAAACAATCATTTTTGGTTATAATAATTTATAACCGATCAAATAGAATGGCTATTATGTTTGGTTATAGATAAGACAAAATAATATAATCTGGTTAATCGCGAAAACACGCCTATAATACTTATACTAATAAGCAATAAATGAAGAATTTAGATACTTTTATGAATAAGAAAATAATTTTTACTGTTCAAAACTGTAATAATAAATTGAATTCAAGAAATTTGTAGCAAACAACCAGTGCAACAATTAGTTAACATTGATTTTGAATCAGTGCATATTCCACCGCTTTTTATTGCACTAAATCGGTGGGTAAATTCTATAACCAGTGGACATACAGATTGTAATCAGTGATAACAACCGATTTCTTAATTGTATACAAAAGTTTATTTAAAGTTAATATATTATTTTTTACAATTAAAATAATAAAGAAGGGTAATTTATACCCCTAAAGTTGAAACACTTGTTTATAAATATATTTTTACATGACACGAGTAATATGAGTCATATTATATATACTAGGTACCTAGTGAAGATATTCAGAGATAATTATATACCTAACTTCTTTATTTTTAATTTTAGAATTAAAATTTAATGAAAATACCTAGGCATGTTAATATTGTAACACTTTAATATATTTATTATTATTTTTTCTTTATAATTTAAACATAGATAAATTATTTAATACAGGTATAGGTAACAGATGAGTAAATTCGTAATTGAGGACAGAGAATTTTATTAGAACTTTCTTCTAACAAATTATCAACTTAAGTACCTATAAGGATAAATAAATATTTAGGTAGATTAAATTGTTAAATCATAATAATAAATCTGATTTTAATTAAACATGATAGGTACACCTACTAACATACCTACTTATATTATTTTGAAAAACGATGAAAAAAAAAAAAAAAAAAAAAAAAATGATAAGAATAAAATAACTAATAATAATTAATCGTGTGGTACCTATATTAGGTAAGTAGGCAATAGTTTTGAGTAGGTACATGCAAATTGATTATTAAATGTTCTCTTTAGAGCACATCACCTATATATTTCTTTCTAAAAAGAAAAACCCCAACACTAGTTATATTGATCAAAAATAGTTTTACATGATATTAAAAACAACAAATAGGTAGGCCAGTAAACGTGTACCTATATTGAGTAGTAAAAACTTAACTAGGTAGCAAAATTAATCAGAAAAATTGTACGTTACCAGCACATCGCAAACAATTTTACAATGTCTCTCGTGTACTAAAAACTTAACACCTACCTGTACATATAATATAAAAACATTAAGCGTTAACCGTAGGTATCCATAATAATAATAATTTATCATGCCGATCGGAAGCGTTGTATTACGGTGTTTGCAAATTACAATAGTCCAATATTTACCTATAGAGGCATAGATGTCTACACTAGATATATATTAGGGTTTCGGGAACGCGTGAGAATTTATTAGTCGAAAAACACATTTCAATCAACAACAGTCGGCACGCGTACAAAAGCAGCAATTACGGCGGCGACGATATGTGAGTAGGCTCCTAGGAGGCAGGCAACGTTTCGAGTAATAGCGTTCACAAAATGACTACATGAACATTGTCACTCTATCGAATTTTTCTGCCACACAGAACAAACGTGGTGACGTACGTACGACATACACGCACCGAGTACATACAATGCAGCGCGGGAGTGGAAGAGCGGTATGTGCCCATGTACATTAGAAAATCTCAATGCGATTGACCCCGGACTGGAGGAAAACAGAGAGAGAAATAAAAAAAAAAAAAAAAAAAAAAAAGCACAAACACATATACACACATTATACATACAGCGCCATTGTTATCGACGGGAGACTGAAGAAAACGAATACACTGGGCATGTGTGTAATAATAGTAATTCCGTAGTAGTAGACAAGTGAATAGAACGATATTATACTCCTCTCACCGTGCACACACGTACATACACGTACCACCATATATATATATATATATATAATATTATTTTAATTGACGAGAGAAAATATTTTTGAAATTACTCTATATAGTATTTATTTATTTTTTTTTTTTTATTATTTTTTTAGGTTAGGTTGTCATGCACACGTCTCCCCTCGCCGTGCCCAGACTGGGCGGAAACCAGTTGGACAAAGGGTGCTCCCCGACTACGGAATGTTTGGGGGGGGGGGTCATCACATTTTCCCGAAAACCCCCAAAAGGTCACGGTGACGTCACGCCACTTTAAACAGAATAATACATAATTACTCACGGCGAAACTGCAGAGAAGTCGCGAAAAAAAAACTGAAATCGCGGTATTGATATCGTTTTTTTCTCTCCCGTACGTCGGCGGCCTATACGTATGCGATATTATAATTTATATATTTAAATGCGTACTTCTGAAATTTCTTCCTCGGAACCGGACGACCCGGACAAGTACATTTGGTCGGGTTCGTCGTACTCCTCGTCTTGGTATTCCGACTCGGAGACGGACTGCAATCTTTTGTCGATGCAATTGTTGTCCGAGGGCTGGACGGGTGTCGGGGGCGTGAACGAGGGGCCGGCTGACGGCGACGGTGCAGCCGTGGCGTTTCCACCGCTCGATGTTGTGGGTATTTGTTCCATGACGACGTTTATTCGGCTCCTGTTGGAAGGCCGACGGTCGCCTTTTTTCTTTAATTTACCGATTTTTGCGCGCGATCTTACACAGCTACGTAATCCCGTGTACGGCGTACTGCGACGCACTCGCAACTATCAATTGCACAGCAATGACCCGTGCGCGACCGCGATATCAATGGTCCATTGCGGGTATCACACGATCCGCGGTTATTATTATTTCTTTTTATAGCCACAATCAATCACGTCGGGACAATTCGTGTGCGCGGAATGCCCGGTGTGGCTCGACGTACGTGCGTACGGCAATTTCTCGAGGGGGTTACTAGCGAACTTATGTCGGCGTTTTTTCACAATGAATTATCAAAAACGAGTGCGGATTGCGGAAAATAGTTCGCCATGTCTACGCCAGTGCCCCCCACCCCACCCTAAAACTACGACTACGGAGTGTTTCATAATCACCAGCCGTAGCTCTATCTTTCCGACTGTAACGTCACTTTACAATTAATGCCGGTAAACATGGAATGTAAATTCACTCTGAATATTCCGATAGTTTTTTGTTCCAAGTAATGTTCTCTTCGTAATAACTCTTTCGTAAATAATCATATTGTACAGTTATAGTTATTTTAATTCCAGGTATAAATATAGGTATTTCATATTTTAATTAATTATAAATAACCTTATGGGTTATTATGTTTCGTTTCGTGTACACGCTTATGTAACGTCCATCATGTGTATTTCCGTAGGAACGTGTCATTCTCTAGTAGTCAACTGTTGTACATCTATTAATATTTACCGCTTTTGACTCGTGTTAAAATGTCGAACGATGCAGACAAAAATAGTTTGCTAAACCATGTTGAACAACAAATTCGTCAGTTGGTTTTTGAATCTGAATCTAATGAAGTTCGTATATTTTCAAACTTAATAATAAATAATAAATCCAGGTCTCAAATACTCATGTGTCGTATATAATTGTAATTCATTATTTAATGATTAATAAAATATTCTGAATACCTATATAATAATATATATTATAATATAGGTATGTAGTTATGTGATCTGAAACGATAAAGTCTAAATTTGGAGGTAGGACTTACAAGTTCCAAGCGATTTAAATTTTTTCTAATTTTTTTACGCTGCATTTACGTATGAAAAAAAGTTGTTTTTAACAATTATAGTTTCTATTTTCTAATTTCTACATTTTTACTGCTTTAATCAGCATTTTAAAATTTTTTCATAATCATTGTGTATGTGACTTAAAATGCATGAAAAACGGAAAAATCAAAACATCCTAAAACTCGCATTGAAACAACACGTGTATTGAGTAAATTGATCGAACTTATTCCCCTAAAAATAAATAATATTTTCAGCTTTTTTTGTGTACCTAATTGTGTATTCTTTTACAATTTGGTGACACCTTTTTCACGCACACCCATAAATTTATAAAAATTAAATATTGTTAACTATAGTTGTCTTTTATAATATATAATATATATAAATTGAAAATCTATTTTTTCCCCAAATACAAATCTACTCGTTTAAAATATCGAAACCAAACTATGCACCAATATTCTTTAAATTCAAATTTAAGAAAAATAAGAAAATTTACGATTTTACTTAAAATATACCTACTATTTTAATTTGTAAATAAATATGAAAAATATAGAATGTGTTTATATAGATGCATGTAAATTTAAAATGTTTAATTACATTTTTTATATGGAAATTAACTATTAGGTATTGTAAAATTATAACAGCAAAAATTTGTTTTAAAACTACTCAAAAGTCAAAAATACTTAAAAAAATAATAATAATCATATAATGTGTAGGTGCCTAACGACACCTTCAATTATAATCAAAATTCTATTACCTACATAATAATAAATGCTACCTATAAATGCCACAATAATTGGACATATATTAATTTATAATTAATAGGTACCTATATAATTGAATACATTATAATTTATAATAAGAACTTACCTCAGAACTTACATACTAGTAATAGTCGGGGCTGTAAAGATTAATACTTTTAAAAAGTATTTGAATAAGTAGAAAAATATAGTTGAAAAAGGTATTTAGAATAACACACAAATATTTTTTTATCCAATGTATTTAAGTAAATGCTCAAATACATTAAGAGGACATATTACCCTTCTAGTGCAAAAACATGTCTATGCAGAATGACGATAATTTGTTTCACAGTGACTTAAGAATAAAAACACCTATTATATAATCAAAAGTTAACATTTTGGAGGGGATGTCATGGCATATTAATTTTATAAAATAACGCCTAAAAGTTTTTTTAATATTAGGTCGTATGCTAAATATTTAATTTATTGAAAAAAACAATATGACATACTTTCTAAAATGTTGTCAACACTTAATTTTATAATATGTGTTTTTGCTATTAAACCACTAGGAAACGAGGAATCGTAATTTTGTGTAGGCATGTTTTTTTTAACAAATATCACAATTACGCAACAATAAATGGTATTGATACAAGACTATTTTAAAATATATTTAAATATATTCAAATTGTTAAATTTTCATAAAAATTGCCTATACAAAACCCCTTAAAAATTGGGTGTATGACGTCCTCTTAAAAAAGTAGGTATTTGAAATAATTTTCAAATATTCAAAAAGAAAACATGTATATTTTATTTATATTTTATTTATTATTATTATTATATAATGATAATTATACATAATATTTACAGACATTTTTGAACAAATTATGTTTTTGAAATGTATTGTTAATATAATTATATGACCAAATTACTATTACATTTCAAAAACACCATTTGTTCAAAATGTTTTGTCAGTTATTAATGTTATTCTTTTTGTTATAGTAAAACCATTTATGCTAAATATTATTTCGACCAAAGCACTGCTACTTATATTTATCATGTTTTATCATTTTTATCGTGATTTAAAACTTTGACCCGTATTTTATAATAACTAAATATATATATTTTTTTTTTGTACAATTTGCGAGATGTGACATTTTGAATTTTATTAAAATAATTTAGGTAGGTAATATAAATATAAAAGTATTTGAATATCAATATTCAAATACTTTACAGCTTTGGTAATAATATAGGTACTATTAGAAGGTATACATTTTTATAGTTTAGAAAATTATTTTGACTTATAATACTAATAAAATGTATAACTTATAAAATTGTTCATTATTTAATCTAATTATTATCCATCCATAAAATACACAATAATATATAGTTTGATACCTATTACTTATATGATTAATTTATAGGTACTACTAACAGAAAATTTAATATTTTTCGAAAACACTCAGAAATATTTCCTGTGTTAAATTACCTGAGCGTGTCTAATAAGGTTTAATTTTTTGAAATTTAACCTTATAAAGGGGGGAAATAGGGTAAGTGGGTTTTGATATCTAAAAAAATAACTATGGTTTTTGATATACCTATGCCCGAAAGGGTTAAACAATTTAAAAAATTCCTATTTTAAAGGGGGTGAATTCTAAAATTGTAACTTTTCAGGAGAACGAAAACAAAGACAATTAACAAATTATAACACTAAAAATAAATGATGAAATATCAAACAAATTTAATCAAAATATTAAATAGACTATTTAATATTTATTTATCAATAAAAAAATTCTCATTAAACTTTACATAGAGTATATAACATATCTTATGTTAGTACTTGCATGCAATTTAATGCATTTTTAAATACCAATCTTTTTGTCACATTACATTTCTTAATTAATATTAATGAATTAATAATAAAATAAAATACATTATTCTTGTGTAAGCATAAGATTAACTTAATATTTTAATGCAAGGTAAAATTTACTTTTTTTTTTAGTTTATATCTTATTCACTTTTTTGTTTGATGTAAGTACATATATATATATATATATATATATATCTTTATCAAATTATTTTATATTTTCAATATCAAAATAAATTAGCTTATTAAAATAAAACTAGATTTTATTAAATGTGTACCTACCTTATAGGTACCTGATATGTAACAATATTGTTTTTTTTTTCACATGGCTAATAATCGTATTGTCCTGCTTCTACTTGCCATTATTACAAAGTTTAATGTAGTACTAGGTATTTATTTATTTTAATATATTACAGTTTATAATTATATGGTTTAGTAATATTTGAATACTATATAGTATATATTAATGTTAACGAAATTATAACAAGACACCTATAATCAACTTTATTATTAAAAGCGTTTTCCACCGAACTGCACCGACTGCACTAGCGCACATTTTTTATTCCACCTGCAATTCTAGTTCTAACCACGAACTATAATACGTATTATAGTTCGTGGTTCTAACCGAATTACTAATTTCGTATTCCACTACGTTACTGCACTGTACCAGTTTTTTGCACTCGGTGCAGTGATAATCGCATGAGCTCTCCGAGACCGCAGCGCTTTATCATTATTATGATAATTGATAACAAACATTGGTGGTTTATGAAAAAATAAACATTTTTTGATTATGATTATTGATATATAGTTTTACTATACCTACATACCTACGTTCATTATACTTTAAATTACGATTATTATATTTCATATTTCATAGGAATAATAGAAAAATATGTCTTAAAAAATTATCTTTCATATAACGAAATAGAGTGATGATAAAGTCACTAAAAACTCATTTTATCTAAAACATCCATAAATCTTTCACCAAAAATTGCACATAAAATTATGATTTAATAATAAAACGCGTGTTTCATCTGCTTTTGCATTTGTATGCACTAATCATGGTAATCTGTAATTATCAGTAATCATGTTTCCGATGCGATTTTATCATTATTTATGTTTTATAATTTAATTATACCACCAAATAATAGGTTCATACCATGAACTAAGATGTATAATTTTATAATATCTACTATTATATAGTTCGTGGTTCATATATTATATTCTATGGTTCATATTCATATTCGAGCCATCAATGATAAATAGCATAGAATAGTGTCTATTATGATAACCACAGATATAATATTTCCAAGTCAGTTAATATGTTTAGTACATATATTTGTGATGGTAACAAAGTAATAATACAATGATTATGGTCACGATTGTAAATAAACAGGTTACCCGACGACATATTTTGACCGCGGTCAGAAAACATTACTTCTGTACCTACCACGATTCACGAACTAAGATTGTACCTACCTAGTGGTCTTTGGGCCGACAAAATCGTTCTTTCCTATTAAACACGTGTTAAAATAGGTGTTTCAATACTGTTATTGTATTTATTGTTATACATTATGATTAAAACTATTGAATTCACATAATTATATAGGTACATATGTATTTCGGTGTGATTTTTGTCCTAAACACGATAGTTTTTTTTGAATAACAATGTTCTTAATCCTTTTTTCATAATAAAGAAAAAACTAAAATATTAAGTGCCTACATAAAAAAATACTTGGCACAATTGTATAGCATAGATAATATATCTATTATAAATATATTTTATTTCGTTATTAAGAAAAAAATATGTAGTAGGTATATGGCATATGCTATATAGAAATTTAAAGATTTATACATGATTAATCAAATTATCAAGTCGAGTTATTATAGTCATTATTTTTTAAGACTTGAAAATGGAAAATTCGAAGTCATAAGTTATAACTAAACTTTAAATAGGTAGGTACCTAACTTTCATTGAAAATCACCTATAAAATATTGATTATTTTTGAGTGTTTAAATTTGTATTTATTTGTAGAGGTTATTCTAGATATTAAAATTCGGGTGTAAAAACAGGTTGATTTTTTCCTGGTTCAAAACAGTTTTAAGTTATTTCGGGTTACGGTTAACGAATTCATGATTTAACTTTTCTTTTTACTTAATTTAGGTTTCTAGGCTTAAAAAGTTGTATTAAATTTGAAAAACAATAACATGTGTGATGTAGGTAATTTAGTTCATTATTTCTAAAATGTTTCCGACCAAATGGGTTGACAAAGTAAGTAATCCGAAAATTGATCGAACTTACTATTCTCGGATTTTTAGTTTTTATAAGATTATAACCGGTTTCACAAGTCACGACTACATATTAATTATATTAATTCAATTCAAACTGTGAAAAATACCATGGAAGTCTGGCAATTTAAAATAAATTTATGAAAGGTAGTAAAAATTGGTTAATTTTTTTCGAGTACTTACCTACGGGGTCCAAAAACGGTTTCGATTTTGTTTCGGGTAACGGTTTAGAAACCGTATTTTAAATTTTCCAGGTTAACCGGTTTACAACCCTTTTGACTCCCTGACTAAAACCACTATTTTCTGCAGAAACGCGCATCTTTCAAAACATGTTTTACATGATTTTAAATAAAACTCGATTTTATTGCTGGGTATTTTTTCTCCGCAAATCAGACCAAACGCCTTATTAGGATGATATTATAAAGAGAGCGGAATTATTAGAATATCCTTACCTTTGTAACTAACTGATTAATGTGTCAACGGATAACGGATTTATAAAATATTATTAAATAAAATGTATATTTATTAACAATCGTGATATAAACAATGATAACATCATATCCCAAAACATGGCGATTGACTTTGTGATATCGGTTTAGTGTCCAACACGAACTAAGACATGGAAAAAACTCAGATTCCATGTCCTTATCATGAGTGCACTGGGACAACGATGTAGAGCATCTTCTCTACATCGTGGCTGAGACATAGAATTTATGAGGAGATTTGTTATCAATTATTTTTATCACTTTACAACAAGTTGTATTCATAATTAATATTAAGAGGACGTCGCACACCCCATTTTTAAGAAGTTCTGAGGGGGAATTTTTTAGATATTTAAAAAAAAATAAAAAATCTAACAATCAAAAAATATTTTAATAAAATTTAAAAGTACCTAATTAAAAATAGTCCTGTGTCGGTATTATTTTTTATTGAGGTATTATCACGGTATTTGTTTACAAATACGTTTACGCAAAACAAATAAAATTACCTACACTTTAATTACAACATTTCAGAGAAAACCTCATTGAGGTTTTACAATTTTCCAAATATTTAGCTCGTTATTGAAGGTAGAAAATATTATTTTTCCTCCATTTTTAAGACACTAACTTTTTTTAAACAATTGTTTGAAAAAAACGCCGATGAGGTTGTCTCCAAAATGTTGTTTTCCATCAATTTTATAATAAATGTTTTAACTCTAAAATAATTTTAAAATTCCATTTCACTTGTTTTGTGTAATTATGTTTTTACCGTTGAAATCTGCAATGCAATGTCCTCTTAAGCTTTAACCTTTTAAACATTGAATATTTCTAATTTATCACTAGTATAATGATAACTTATCTACAAAGTAATATCGCAGAATGTAATTTGGTTGCTGCATTTTATAAACGAACAGTTTTGGTTATAATAGGCATGGTTATTACTTATTAGTTATTATGTTTGGTTATCGATAAGATAAAAAAAACATAACCCCTATGTTCTCGAAAACACGCTTATGATTAACATAAGTCATACATGTTATCCTATATTGGCTATATTTCACCAAATTCAAATAAATATAAAACTCAACTTGTCTTCTTATACATAACAATATTTTTGTTACCTATCTCATAATACTCATTCTCATAACATCACGTATAATAATAATATAAGCACAGAATACAAAAGAATCCCTATTAGGTTAAAAGGTAAATTTTATAAGACTGGCGAGACCTGCAATGATGTATGGAAAATAATGTGGGGCAATAGATAGTAAGCAGTGGCGTAGCCAGAGGGGCCATGGCCCCTCCCATGGGCTTTTTTTTTTTTATAGCAATTTTATATGATCTAATTTTAACAATAGTAGCTTTATAATTATAGTTTAAGGTCTATGGCTTATTTATTATTAACGTACTTAACGCATGTTTTCACGATAAACCTAATTA
>JAIPRL010000233.1:0-39470 GCA_025469235.1 Pemphigus obesinymphae | reverse complement strand
ATTATTTATTTACTATAATTTATTAGTTATTAATTATTATGTTACCTAAGCATTAAGCATTCTAGTAATTAGTAAATATTTTATTAATGCTAATATTACTTTTTTAAATATAATAAAAACAAAAATGTTATTTTAATTATGGTATTTATTGGCCCCCCCCTTGCTGAAATCCTGGCTACGCCACTGATAGTAAGATAGATATAATAGATAGAAAAGAGAATGAGTGTAGTAGAGATGAGAATGTTATGGTGAATGAGTGGAGTGATCAGAGGACAAAATAAGGAATGAATATAATAAGAGTTAGTATAGGAGTAGCGCTTGGATAGTTGACAAAATGAGGGAGAATATAGATATCATGGCTCGGGCAGGTATTAAGGAGGGAAGGAAGGGACTGGGTAGCAGTAAGAATAGTGAAGGAAATGTATGTTGATGGTAAGAGGAGAAAAAGATACTCGTAAGTTAGGACAAAAAAGTAAAGTACACATTTGCATACTTATTATACGTACTACTATAATAAAAGTTTGCGAAATATATTACATGGTCACGGTCATTATTCCCCGATACGAACAGTAGGTACAATAAAATGACAAGTGTGAAACTGGAATTGAAAAGGTATCATATTTTTTATTTTATTATAATTATACGGGCAAAGCCCTTTTATCATACAACATTGGACATAACAATAACTAAAAGTAAAAATATAGATATTTTACATGAAATTAAAAGTAAATCGTTAAAGGCAGGATCTGCATTGGCTATCGACATGAGACGCCTTAAAAGTACATTAGCCATATTGGTGGTGGAATGCGGAACATAAAAGGGATCAGTGGAACGAGATGAATGGGTATTAGTTAATATTAGGTGGTACCTACTTCTTCAATATACTGGTACGCGGTGGTATAGTTGCCGATAATCAGTGGTGTTTTTGAGACGAAACACGGAAACTCGACACAAAAATATAAATAATCAAATAAATATATAGGTACTCACTGTTTTAATAAATAATTATTATGTTGAATGTTCTGTTATTATATGAAAATAAACTACTTGGTAGGTATAGTGATCATTATATAAATACACCGATAAATCCATTACAAAATATTGTTGAAAATAACAATTTACCTACCTACCTTATTATTTTTACGAATATTTAGTAAATAAATACTAAGTATTAAAAGATTTCTCATCTATTTTATAACGACAAATGTTTATTTTTCAATGTTTTTTGTCACGTTTAATTATTATACTATAATACCTACATGTTTAGTGATATTCTAAATATTTTGTTTTTCGTGTAGAAACGATTTTCCGATTTTAACGTTACATAAAGTATTTGAGTAAAATCATTTAAATACTTCTAGTGTATTTAAAATACTTTTTAAATACAATCAAGATGAGTATTTAAAAAGTATTTAAAATCTTTTTTTTTGTATTTTTACAGAAATTCAAATGCTTTTATTTAAATACTTTTTTCACACAGAAAATTGTATTTTTATTTTTGTATTGTTACTATTTGATGATTATGTGGTGATAAGTCGTAGTATTGGTAGTGCAATTTTTACAAAAAAAAGGGGGGTAGGATTCCTAAAATCGTGCAACTTAAATGCAATAATTAATTTATCATTTGATTAAAAACCATATATAATAATGTATGTTTTTTTCTTTAAATTAAACAATATTACTTACCTATTAATAAATAATAGTGTAAAATATAAATACTCAATATTTTTTTATTATACATTTTTTTTTGTCAATAAACAATAGATATTTATAATATCATTAATAATAAAGAAATATTAAATTATAAATATAAAATGTTCTTATACCCCAATTCAGTTATATATCGATAAATTAGTAATGCATGTATCAACATTATACTTTTTCAAGTGTATTTAGAAATATATATGTATTTGAATACTTTTTAGCAAGGAGGACGCCACACACTTGATTTTTGGGGGTTTTGTTTAGGCAATTCTTATTAAATTAAAAAAAAAAAATTATCAAATTAAAAATATTTAAATATAGGTACCTATTTTAAAAGTAATTAATTGGTAATTTTTAATTGTCGTGTAAACACAATATTTGTTAAAATAAAAAAAAACATATTTACGCATTTTTCATTTTTATCTTCATTTTAGAATATTGTAGAAAGATGAAATATAAAAAACAAAATTCTCTAGCGACTTATGGAGCCGATTTTTGATATAGATATGCATTTTTATACGTTTTATACGCTGTTAAAAAAATTTAAAAATCGGTATTTTAACAACTCGTAAAACGTATCTCAAGTGCATATCTCAAAAATCGGCTCCTCCAATCGCTAGATACTGTCGTTAGCTATAATTTATTTTTTGTTTTGTATTTCTAACATGTTTGTAAGTTGATAAAAATTAAAAATGCTAATGCAAGTTTTTCATTGAAAGAATTTTGGTGTGGTCCCTACATGATCAATAATATATAATATATCATAAAATATCAATAATATTATTGACAATTTACATTGACACGCGCATCAATGTACTTTTTTAATCTGCTCGTCAAACACAACCATCAATCAATATATTCATTTGATCATGGATTCCGAAGTGTTCGTGTCGTATTGTTTTTGTGTTTATAACCTTAACATGGTAACGATACTTCCACCATTAAATTTCATTCAATCATTCCCTGGTAAATGACGAAAATTACAAAAATAATGACAATAAACGCTTCTAGTGTTTAATATGTTCTGTCAATTGTGGCCGTCAATACGCGTCAATCAAAATTTTTATTAATCTCCTTCAATGATTGGCAATCCGTATCAATATTCGCTTCAATAAGGTTCCGTCAATATTATTAATAATAATATTGACAATATTATTGGCCACTTTATAATTTATTATTACCTAATTATGTGCTTACTGCCTATTATGTATTTATACATAACAGATACCTACCATAGATTCAATATTTAATATATGATACTAATATCTTCTTCTCCTTCGCCTTCTCTCCCCCAACTATTTAGGGTCGGCCATATTGATACTAATATACAATGTAGGTACTATTGAATAAATTGAAACAATGGTACTAAACTACTAGGTATATATATATGTAATCGAGAATATCATGCAAGTTTTTAATATTTTACCCCATTAAAAACAATTATTATAACTAAAATTATAATTTAAATTTTATTTAAAATTGTTAAATAATGTGTCACCTTGAAAAATTTTTTTCGTATTTTATCAACATTTTTGGAATATTTTTTTATAAGGTAGGTAGTGCATAACATTTCCTGGATAGTTTATACTAGAGAGCCTAGATAATATTATTAAAATATAATAATAAAATATAAAATTATTATTTAGGCTCTCTAGCTTATACGACCGTCGAAATCAGTAGGTACACGACGGTGACGTCACGTGCATTATTGTGCATACTGAAAATTCAATATTAATTTACGTGGAAAGGTGTTAATCGAGAATTCATTTTGAAACCAACAACATTTAAATTTTTAATCCTCTATAAAATAACATAAGTAATAAAAAAATGTTATTTGTTACGGCATAAATTCATGATAACCGATGCTTATGATTTGTGGTCTTATATTATATATAGTATATGTAGTATTATACTTAGTAGTTAGTGGTCAATGCCCAATGATCACGCAGAACGGGGTTATTAAGTATTAATATTAACGAGAACAAGAGAGTTACGAAAAGATAAAGGTCATGCTGCATGCAGACAAAATTAAAAATGTAATTAATACCAGGTGTTTATGATTTATTATAGATATATATTGTGCATCGAAAATATTTGATTATTTATATTTATTTGTTTTAAATATAATTTTAATTTTGTATCAATTAATATAGTATTGAGTTTTATTTATTAGTTTATTTTGTCTAAAAGTGTAACGCATATCCTAACTTAAATATGGGTATCTTTTATCGCCCTTCTACCTACAGTAAAAATTTAATCGTTTCGCCAGGCGTAAATCGTACGATTTTTTTATTATATATTAGATTAAATGTATTAAATAATTAACGAGGACGTAATAATAAAATACATATTTAAGTACCCATGTATACTTTTTCCGGCGCAGACTGGCTGGAGTGCTAGGATGCTACAGCATCCTATGCAGCTGAATATTATATATTTAGCATCCCACGCCCTTATTCACCAGTCCACGTCTGTACTTTTGTAAATATAAATTAAAATAAATAAATAATATATAAGACTAGTTAGTCAATTATGTTGCAGACTGTAATTTTGAGAATTTTAAATATAATTTTCATCAAATTTTGCATAATCGTATTTTTATATAATTTAAATAATCTTGTGATTTGAAATGCATGAAGATTCCAGAATTTAATTTCTTTGATCATGTAATATTATTCAAAATATGAAATATATGACAATTTATTGACAGACAATAATTATAAAACGATGACGATGATAAAGAACTGAGACAATTTTTACCAGAAATTAATTTGGGTTTATACCTGGGAGGGAAGGTCAACAATGAAGCCATGATACACAATATTTTGTGCAAGACAGATTGTATAGAGAAATACAGAGGGTATTCCATGTCAACTCAACACAGTTTTGTTCCGATTTGAATCTCACCAACTAAGATTTTGCTGAAATTTGGCATATAAGTAGTATTCATATAGTCATATAAAAATACCAAATTTTAGGTATATAACTCGTTTAGAAATTATAGCTATGTAAATTTTCAAAAATAGGACAAAAAAAGCACGGACGGAATTTTTTTGAATTGCTGTAGAAACTCTCCTAATTGAGGTAAAGAGCTGGGAGATGTGTCATTTATAGCATTTAACATACCCTTTCCTATGATACAACACTATATAAAAATGGGATGACAATGAATTCTTGTTTTAAAAAAAAAAGTTTTTATAATATAACTTTACATAGCTCTAATTTCTAAACGAGTTGTCCTGTTTCAATAAAATTTGATATTTTTACATGTCTATATGAATAGTACAAATGTACCAAATTTCAGGAATATTTGAGATGGTAATGTTTAGAGCCTGTGTTAATTTGACATGGAATACACTATAGAGAAAGAAAATTGTGTATGGTATTTATTGATCTAAAGAAGAAAATGAAATCAGTTTGGGTTTATTCATAGAAGATCAAAAGTAGGGCTAATATTTTGTAAATGCAGATAGTAGAGAAGTATAGAGAAAATAAGACGAAGTTGTGTATAGTTTTTATTAATTTAATTTATAGAAGACGTATGAAAGGGTTCCTAGGGAGATCTTGAAGTAATCATTAATAAAGAAAGAATTACCAAAGGTGTATGTGAACGTAATTGAAGATATGTATGAAGGGCGAGTACAAGAGTGAGGAGAAACTGAGGAATTTAGGATCAGGGTGGGAATACATCCGGGTTAGGTATCCTGGTGCATGCTGTTTACAGATGATATAATGCTGATAGGAAAGAATCCTGAAGATTAAGAATTAGTAGGGGTAAAGCAGAATATATATATACATAGTATGATTTTGGTGAAAAGGAACACATAGACAATAAGGAAGAACTAGAAATAAAGTTGAGTGGAGATTACGTTCATTATACTTTAAATTACGATTATTATAATTCGTATTCCATATGAATAATAGAAAAATATGTTTTAAAAAATTATCTTTCATATAACGAAATATAGTGATGATAAAGTCATGTAGGATGTAGTGGGAGGTTCAATTATTTAGTGTTCGTCGTTCAGAAAGATGGGAGCTTCGAAGAGGATATGAAACAGGATTAAGTGTGGATGGATAAAGTGGAAAATGAGTGTAGCAGAGATGATAATGTTAAGATGGATGAGTGGAGTGACTAAAGAGGACAATGAGTAGGTAGGTACCTATATAAGTAGCTTCGGCAGTTGACAAAATGAGGAAGAATAAATTGAGATTGCTCGGGCATGTATTAAGGAGAGAAGAGACTGAGGCAGTAAGAATAGTAAAGAAAATATATGTTGATGGTAAGAGGAAAAAGACTGAAAAAGAGGTGGGTGATTTGATAAAAAGTGATATGGAAAAGGATGTAAGTGAAAAAGATGCGAGAGAGGGGGCAACAAACATCATGTGACTCGTCGGAAGCCCTCTCATTCGTGGAACTGACTATTTTTAATTTTTATAATTTAATTGATTCCTGGCGATCTTCAAATAGGTTTCTTCCTTGGGACGAATATTCAATATCCAGAAAGACTATCAGGAATCCCTACTTGTACCGAAATGGAATCCTTGCACATTCTGCGAAGAGTCTTGGTGCTACTAGGGCCGGCCGGCTACGCCCAAGAACAATTTTGCCAGGACTATGAATATTCTCTGAAATGTTCACTGGGCTTAAATCAAAACGTTATATTTATAATATACCTGTAAGTTTATAGGGTTGATCCCGGAATATTATTTCTCCCCCCCCCCCCAGAACTTTAAGAGAATTTTTGATTATTTCATCATTATAAAAGCAATATTTTGGCAATTATACATTTAAAAATGGAAAACTTTAAATCATTTGAATTATTAATATAATTATAAAATTATTCAAAGCTTTTACGTGATTACAGGAACAGTCTTAACGTCTTGAATTTTTAGTACGAGTATTTTTGAAATATGTTTTTTTATTGTAATGCCGGGTCTACACTTACCGACAAAACAATAGAAACTTTGTATTTTTAAAATTTTTGCAACAAATACCTATAAGTAGTAACAAATTGTAAACTTTTCGTTTACACTTACAAAACAAAATGGAAACATTTAGGAGATAAAATACAATTTGTTTTTCCATAACTCATAAATATCCCAATTATAGTCCAAAAGCGTCCGAACTATTTTTTTTTTTTTATATATTTGTAATATACACACTTTTAGATTCTGAGCGTAGCGATGAATGTACCTACTATGATTTATTTTTATTTGTTATGTTATGTATGTATACACTTTTTTGGACAAGACCTATGCATAAAAATAAAACATAGTCACTAAATATAATATATTTGTCTTTAATATAGATTTTATTTTTAAATTGAAATATTGAATATATTTTCCTAGTTTTACTAACTTACATGTAACTGATGTAGATACCTATCAAAATTATTTTTTTAATAAAATCTATTTTTAAATTTTAACTGTTTCTTAACCCTTTATTTAATTAATGAACTCTGTAACTTTACCTTTAATTTTAGGTATTAAAAATGATTAAATTATGTAATATTAAAATTTAATTTAATATTTATTAAATTAAAATAAAACAAATTAGTGTCAAATGACATAAATATGCATTATGATAATATCTCGATTTTCAGTGCTGTAATCGTTTGTAATTATAACGACCTAAAAGGTAGTAAATATACATATATATATATATATATAGTATATATAACCAAATATATAATACCTATCTTTTTCTTTACTCTTCAGTCTTAATGATATTTTATATCAATAATAATGGTACAAATAATGGCTAATAAAATTTAGATTTGATATTATTACTTTCAGGACTCCATATGGCATGGTATATACTATACATATGTGTATTATGTATATTATATAGGCATGTATATAATATGTATACACAACTGAACTACCAAAACCTATAATACATAACCAAAAACGTGTTACAAAATAAAAATGAATAATTGAAAATCTAATTGTACATTTTACTCTGGATAGAATCTAAAAATATTGTATTGGCACACAAAATATAATAGACTTCGAGCTATATTCTGTTCAATGATAAAATGTTATTAAAATTTTTATCATACCTATGTAATTTATATTATTAATAAGATTATATTGCATATTTAGTTGATTTTAAAAACCACTCAAGAACATTTAAATAATAGTTTGAAACATACTATCTTGTTGGAACATGAATTAGAAACTGAACGACTCCAAAAATCAATGATGAAAATGGAATTGGATACTTTAACCACAATGATGAATAAAATCAATAATAATTCTAATAAGATTGATACGAATGTGTTGATTTATGAACGAGAATATTTGACAAAAAAAATTTATAAAATACAAGTAGGTACCAATATAAATTTGATTAAAAAAAAAAAAAAAAAACACTTATAAAATAAGTTATGTGATGTTAATTTAAATTTAAATGTATTATTATAGATGGGAAATATGGAATTAAAACAAGAGTTGATAAAATCAAATGGTCAAATATCGTCATTATTGGCAAATCAATATAAATATTCAGAGAAAATAAATTTAATCACCTTGATGCTAAAACCTCTTCAAGAGTAAATAACATTTTTATGATCTAAATTTTGTGTTAACCCTTTCACTGTCATGGACATACTTGTACCTATACATCCAAACATATAAAATCATTATCAAGCCTGGTATAAATTGACAATAGTTTCATTATAACAAGAAAAAATTAACAAAAATTTAGATACTATAATATTGTTTCTACGTTAATTTTCCAGATTATGTGAATTATTTAATTTTTATTCAATTATTGCATCCCAAAATGTGAAAACTAATTTGATAACATGGTCCGTATTATCAGTTATGAAATATTATTTGGGTTTCAATTAATATTATTTCGGTTTTTAGTTTATAAAATTGTAATTGGAATGAGTGAATTTCTTAATATTTTTTTAACCGGAAATTTTTCCGTAAATAAATAAATAAATAAATAAAATAAAAATATGGTATCTTGAGAACAATATTTCAAACTTGAATAAGTAAGTTAAAAATTAAAAAAATGTTGATTTGGTTTTATGCAATTATAATTTTGTATATATGGCTTTATATAAAATTAAAATAAAAAAGTCGAATTTGTTCGGACTGTACAGGTTACAGAGTGAAAAATAGCTGACAGTGAAAGGGTTAAACAATATTTAAAAATTAAACATAATAAAATATTCAAAAACTTTTATAGACAATTAAAAAAATTAGAAAAAGAATCGCATGCATTAATAAAAAATATATGTGCTAGTAAGATGTTAGCAAACAAGATAATATGTGCTCTTGAATACTCAAATAAATTAAATAAAACACAATTTGATCATATTCAATACTTAATAAAAGAAGAGGCGAATATTCAAAGTAACATATACCTATGATTTTCTTTTTTTTTTGGACCTCTTACCTGTATTAAATATAAATATATATTTTATGTTAAAGGTAAAATTCATATATTTATCGATCAAAATGAAAAACCACCAATTTTGCCAACTGATCAGAAAAATATAATTTTAACGAATCAGACAAATATAGACATTTGTATAAAACTAGTTGAAATTCTTGAAATAGAAAATAATACATTGCACAAAAGTATACATCAAGTATCAAAGAAATCTACAGTTAAAGATGATGAAAATTGAAAATCATAGAATATGACTAAATTATCATTAATGAAAGTATTTTTATTCAATACCTACTATTAAATACTTTTATAGGAAATTTATAGAGGAAAATATTTAAGTACAACATAAATTATTTTATTATTAAAAATTCTTTGCATTTAATTGTATAAACACATACTTTTGAAAAATTAATAATACAAAATATAAAATTAAATTGAATCCCAAAAAAAAAAAACTGTAACAATATAGGTAAACAAAACAGAAAAAAATTCTTTTTAAATAAACTACCACATTATATACAACAAACATTTATAATTTATACCCTTTAACAGTCCTAAAAATAGAAACCTTTGTAATAGTTTAAAATTTAATCACCTGTAATGGAACTGGCTTATACTTTTTTAATACTTTTTCAAGTGATTCGCTTGATTTGAGACCAAATGTTTCTAAACAATGTCTATCCATCAACCCTATACAACCTCCAGATACAGTTTGCAAGAATTTCCAATATGATGGTCTTAGATTATGTGGCTCAAGTATAGCTGCATGAAATAAAACAGCTGTAGAAAAACAATGAAAGAATATACTTGCTTGAGGTAAATCAGGAAATATTCCATCATTAGAACCTTTAATATACATAATCTGAAAATAATTATTTACATTTAATTTGAAAAACAACTTTTATGTGTACTTAAATAAAAATATTAATTAAAGCTATAATCATAATAAAATGGTACCTGTAAAGTTTTTAACATAACATATAAGGCAATTGTGTTGTTACGATATAAACAAAATGTAAGGCTAGCCAAAGATCCGGCTGGTATACATATATACTTTGAATCTTTACCCAGAAATCTTCTCATTAAACATGATACTAGCTAAAATTAAATAAATCAAAAAATTATTAATACAATACAAAATATATATTTAATTATATTACTCTATAAATAGTAGAAAATCCTCCAAGAAATGCTCCTAAACTGAATGTATCTGGTGAAATCATTAATTTTAAAATATAACTTGGTTTACGTAAAACTCGATTGGCTTGTAGCAATGACTTCAAACATAGTTGTAATGTATAACCAACTAAAAATAACCTTGTTCCAGACTAAAAATAAATATTTCTTATAATGGGTAGCTATAATGATTTTTTTAGGACCTAATCAAATCTATTCTTAAAATAATTAATTACTTACACTAATGACATAATGTAAACATCCATAAGCATGTGGACATACATCATTGATCCCAATTTTTTTAAATTGTCTATCTAGAGTACTGTAGGCTTGACGAATATCAGTAATAGTTTGTCGAATAATATCTTGATTTGAGGTATTATTTAACTGGGGAGGTTGGGAGGATAGTAATGGTTTTGAATAATCATTTTCTTCAGATGAACCAACAACAAATCTTTAAAAATATAAAAAACATTAAATTAATTTTTTACCATATGACCATCCTATATAAAATTCATATTGTATATTATATTTACCTTAACAAAGAGTATATTGAATCTGTTTTATTATGATATCCTCTAAAAAAGTATAGTAATAGTGTAATTGATGACCCAAACATAAATAAATCTCCGTAAGGAATTGGTTTTATAATACCTCTGCTGACCATCATATTATATAATGTTTCCGAGGCCTTAAACAAAAAAAATAAATTTTATTATAATTTTAAATCTAATAATTAACTAATAAATATATATAGTATAATCATAAACTTATCATATATTTTACCAAAGAATGAGGACTAGGAGACGTAGTTATGTCAATCGGATTAAAGACAGATATATTGGATTTTACCATAAAATTGAAAAAAACTATTAAAACTAAGGACCGCCAATTAGAATGGTATCATTTATTTATTATGAATAAAAATGTTGATACTCTGGACATAATATCAAATCAAATATTCTGTCCAGGGTCTATAACTTTAGAAGTTTGTTTTTAAACTTTTGAGTATGATTTAAGTTACTTACAACATTTGTTACATAAAGACTCAATAATCCCCGCCTGGATGGCCTTTCAATTAAAATAGCAACTAAACTAGATAAAAAACATGGAAGAAATGCAACACTTAGTACATTGAAATTACCACAAAATCTCCTGTAATAAAAAAATATAATAATTAATAAATATAAAGTTAATGACAGCTCATGAATTTTTAAAATAATCAGACAATAAAAATTGGTTAAACGAATATTATACAATCAAAAATATATTGGTATTTTATTTAAAAAGATAACATAATATTAATAAAAAATTAATTAAATGTACAATTTTTTCAAACAATCATAGCAATATTATTAAATAACAATACCTCAAACTCAACTTCAGTCCTTGAACAACACTTTTTGATGTATTAACAATATAGAAAGAACACCACAATCATGAATAATGGTACTTTTCATGTATGCTACATAGTATCTAATTTGCCTGCGTTAGAATCGTATGCCAATTAAAAATAATGATGTTTACCAAGTATAATAAATTATATAATGCTCAATTAAAATTTGAAAAATTATGATATTATCCCATTTCTTCATAAGCCACTGGGAACTAGGATAGATTTATATTATTTAATCTTTTACGAACTTGGTAAATTAAAATATAAATACCTTTGTTTTTCTTTTAAACAATTGCAAAGCTGTAAATATGGTAAGACTTAGGTTATGACTTTTGCAATTTTTAATAGATATTGGGTCTTGCACTTAATTATTTATGTAGTAAGTACCTAGTCCTAAGAAAAACATTTAAAATACAATACTAAAACTATTAGTCCACCTACATAACATATATTCAATATAGACAATTAATCTAAGCCTGTAATATTACATCTATACATGAGCCATCATTGAAAATAAATTCCATATTTGTTTAATGGAATAACAGTGTGTGTACATATATTTATATTCTACTATTTCATGTAATTACCTTAATAAGCATACTGCTGATGAATAACCAAATGCATGGCATGATAAAAAAGCGGTCGATTGAAAAATGCTGAACAGTGTTCGTTTAAGTTCTTTCTTTGTTGGTTTTCGACCTTTCATCAATAAAGTTAACTACAAAATAAAATACAATGTATGTACAATACTTTTTAATTATCTATGTATATAGGTACGGTACCATGTACGTAGTAACGTATATGCGAAATGAAGCTTGAATTGAATGAATAAGTACGCCAGCATTTGCATCGGAACACGAAGCCGCCCATGGGTGAAAGAATTCATAACAAGATGTATCAATTGTTTTAAATAATTTACTAGACACTGCCATGGTATTATGAAGATTCAAAGTATATTATGGTTACGGTACAATCTGCATGCAGTTAATTTAAATTTTTCTAAATGCAACAATTTATATTTAACAATCTATTTTAGAAAATAAAAAGTACATCATTTGAGCGAAAAATATACTCATTAATAATTAATATTCGACAATATACACCTGATACGCTTACAGGTAGTAGTAGCTACTTGCCTTATAATCAATAGTATATTAAATAGGTAGCATGGACAATTGAAAATGATCTATGACTTTTAACCCACTAATCAGGACAACAGTGAATACATAGTGAACAGAACATCCCATTCAAGACACAGCCGTTTTCTTAACTTCCAACTTTCACTATCTCTTATCATTGAATAGTAATTGCACAGAATATGCTGTGCTAATTTGATAAAAATGTTCACCTCAACAACAAATAGATGGCAGCATAACATCCCAATAAAATTCCAATCCTGGTGTACTACCTATAGAATAAGGTACTACCTATCATTTGTCACAGAATAAAAAAATTCTCCAACTCTGGTGATATTGTATTGTGTATTATAAAATGTTAAATAATTTATTTCCTTATTACGATTATTGTTCTAAATATATTTAATACACCTTTATATACTTATATAACTTGATTATGTATGTACCATGAAGGTAAAGCCACAGAATTCTGTAGTAAAGGTTTAGGTAATATTAGAGAGATCTTGGAGAGCACATTTAAAATAAGAACTAATTAAGTAAAATAATTATAATCATTGAGTTCACTCAAATTTAAATGATTTTATCAAATAAATTTAAAAAATCATTATTTTAACAATATAATATAATAGTATTTATTTATTGTTAATATCGTTGAAATTTTTAATAAAAAGTTGAAAATATGAACTTAATTCAGTAAAAGTTATCAAAAACTTTTTTGTTTTTGTTCATGAATTTTGGAAAAATTTTGTTTTAACTACTTAGTTCATTCCAAAAGATTAGGTAGGTATATCCAATCATTATATTATATACCTACCTACCTGCCTATTGTGTTATAATATTACGTTGTAGTATTGTACATGGTAACGCCAAGAAATAACCCCAAACATTATTTACCAATTTTTCTATTACATAATTTTAGAAAATATCCACAAAACTATATCGCATCTAATATAAGTTAAAACTTTATGACAAAAAATTAAAAATATAATTTTCTTTTATTTAATAGTTTTCAGCTAAATAACAATTATACAATGTAACATATATATATATAATAATAAGATAATATAATCACATAAATAACCATCATTGTAAAAAAAAAGTAAACCTAGTAAATTATTACATGCACATAAGAGTCAATTAGTAAAAAATATATACAATATCGAAAAATTAGTTTATTAAGTATGTATGTAAAAAAGTAATATAAATAATATAATATAAAATAATTTTTTCTCTGGGTTATTTATTAGGGGATTCATCTACCATGTGCATTCATATTTTATGCTCTGGCCATCTGGGTAAATATAACGAAAAACCATAAAATATTATCCCCATTCTAAATCCAAAAAAGTTTAAAATGGCATTTAGTCGAAAACTTTTGTAATGTCCTTAGTTCATACACTGTTAAATTATTTTTTAATTTAGATTAAAAAGCCAATTTATTCCAAAATACCTATTGAAATAATTGGTTGCAGTGTCATATGCGATCTACCTTAAAATATAATCAAATTTATTTATTTATAATAAAATTACATCATAAATGTACTTCTTCTGTTTTCTATTTATTTTAAGTATTTTTATTTAAATGTCGAAATTCTAATATGATATATATAAATCAAATATTTTTATTTGTGCGAATATTATAAAAACAAATATGAAATATAAATTGAATTAATTAATAATTCAGTATATTATTATTCAGTCAGTACTACCCCAAAGAGCTTTTTATAAGGGGGGATGGGTGTCGACAAATTAAATACTTCATTGAAAACATAAATAGCCCAAAAAAAAGATCATTCATTTTTTTTTGTGCAGACTTTCTGGTGAAATAACTCCTCATTTGAGACAGTTTACTATTTTTAACTAAAAATATCGTTCTCATGTCTGTAAAGAAATATTTTTTTAGTAAATAACTAGTTCATATAAATATATAGGTATAGGAACTTGTATCGTTTATTTATATATTTATCACATACGACACTGCAGCCGAATAATTAGTATCTATTGTTGCTTGGTACAATACTATTTTTTGAGAAGAAATCAAAACATTAAAACACTATAGATATAATATAAAAATTAGGTTTGACATAATATCATATGATTAATTAATGAGCAAAAATTAATAAATTTGAAAGTTAGAACATATCATATAATTACACCATATTACACATAAATTAACTTCAAAAATCAAGTTTTTAAATTGGGGGGGTCTTATATATATATGAAAATAATATGTTATCTATTTTCCTAATATTCACTATAACATAACAACTATAGTTAGAAGTTCAGCAAACTTATAATATTAGTAAATGATCCGGATAACATTTTGCATATTTTATTCAACACTATAACATCCATATTTTTATTTACTTTAAAATAAGTATTTTTTTCTATTACTTAAATATAGGGGAATTACAAGAAGAGTTGGGATTGACAGCAGTGAGTAGCTTTATAAGTGGTCAACAAATTCAACGGCTTGGTCACATAATGTACAGAAACAAAGAACATATGGTTAGAGCAGTACTAGAATGGAAACCTATGGGGAAGAAACCTCGTGGGTGGTCAAAAAAAAAAAAAAATGGTTGGATACAGTTGAAGATCTTAAGAAAATAAGAGTATGAGAATGGAGGATGACAGTTTATACTAGAGAAGAGTGGAGAATCGTGATGGCCGCGAAAACTTTTAAAAAGTAATAAATGCCAGAAAAAGAAGTTAAATAGTTAGTAAAATCCAGCTGTTTTAATCTAAAATCTAAATTTTATAATTAAAAAAAAAAAAACATTAAAATATATTCATTTTATTTTAAATTATTATATATACAAAAGTTTCAATTAACATTGACAAAAATATAAATAATAAACCATAAAACAATTGAGGTTTTTATAAAAACAAAATAACTGTTTATAGGTACTTAATAAAAGAAATTCATTATATGATAAAAATGGTGAAACAGAAAAATAAGTATTATTATTAATTGCATTTAATTTATTTAAAAATTTAAACACTCAATATTTTATAATTGCTTTTTCAAACATTTAATATTATTTAAATAATAAACAAAATATGAATATAATATTACGGAATATTCCAGGAAAAAAACACATTAAAAATAAAATATAATAAACGAAATTAAATTTTAAGATACAAGAATGTTGATGAAAATAGTTATGAAATGTGGTTAGCATAGAGTATGAACAATCATGCACTTCTTATGCTCTGTATGAGTTGGAATATTACTGAAACAAAAAATATATGTTAATAAATTAATAATTTATCTTCATAGCACCTATAAGTGATTAAATAATTTATGTAATATAATTTAAAAAAATGTATGTATATGATGATTGATGATTATACATTTATTTAAACATTGATAGTCTTAAATAAAAATCCAATTGGACCAATATATTAATATAATATATCCACAAAGAGAATTAGAGTGCGCATAAACCAATGTTCTTTAATGCAATCCCTGCTGGTATGTGATGGATTTGCCTGAAATTGGGTAACCAACCATATGCAGACTAGTCTTATTCTCTGAGTGGATGCACTATATATTACCAGCATTAGATACTGATGTGACAAACTATACATATTATTTCAACAATATTATATTTTATTATTAGTAAACATTGGAGTACAAATAAAGAATAATGATGCATTTATTTTGTTATTTATTGAATACCTAAAAACAGGCTAATACAATCCACTTAAAAAATGTATAATTGTAATTTGCTAATTTTTGTATTTAAATGAATTCTCAAAATTATTTTTTTTATGCTAGCGAAAGTATGCAATGACATCAACATCAACACCAACACTATATACATACATTAAAACGTATAAAGACGGTGCAAGGATATTTTATTTAAGTCAGGTACAAAGATTTTTGAACATGATTAGTTTTATAACAACAAAAGTAAGAAATAGGTAGGTACCTACATAAATTATTTTAAAAATATTTCCATAAAAAGTTCTGTACATATTATGTTATTTGTCGCATAAGACATGTAATAAAATTACCAACATCATAGACGATACGGTAGGTAGGTATATTATTTATTGTATATCGGTGTGAGGTTCATTTCGAGTGAATACTGTGCTAATTACACATCTCGGGGAGAAAAAAAAAAACAAACAATATATACTCGTTGGTACACATATTTTGTATAAAATATCGAGTGGGTACTTGGGTCACGGTTAATCGGCACGTCCGATAATTTCTACTGGTAATTGTCAAATACGTAATTTATTTATTTATTTTTTTTTTTTAAAGTAATTGTACCTATAAACGTGAACCATAAAATATAGATATTTGTACCGTGTACGTACCAGATCCGCACACGACGAACAAGAACAATGCCAACAGCCATGGACTAACAGGTGTCTTATTTTTCTCGGACTTCTGAAAAGCAATAAAACATAAAATACGTACAGAGCTACTGCCTACATGGACATTACACTAACCGTCGATTTCGGTACGTTCCCTCGCTGAGTGATGTTTTTGCTCGCCTTCTCGTTGGCGATTCGCATTCGCTGTTTCGGAGCCATTTCGCATCGGTCTCGTGGCGGTCTAGTGAAATGGGTACGTGGCAACGTAACGGGGCAGCGGTCTGACGGGGAACGTGCGAGTGGCGCGCGTGGTACGTGCGGTACGAGTGAACCGAAAAGTGAACGTCAAGTTCAAACGTCGCGGTGTGCGGACGTGTACGTTTGCGAGCCGACGAACGGAAAAAACATTGGCGGCACCGACGCGCCGCTGCGGTCCACGTTGGCGTGTATAGTATATATTTTCTGTGATGGTATAGCGCCCTGCAGGCTGTAAGTTGGAATCGCACAGTTGGAAATAAACGAGATAACGCGCGGACGTGGATAGCAGATGGCAGAAAAAAAATATCAGTTTGACCACGGAATTCGGTGAGAAGGAAATTCCGGCAGCAGTGTGTACGGGTGTTCCGGCTGTAAAAACCTGCGAAAATCCATTGATAAAATATTATGCAAACGATGTTATTGTCCGCGCCGTATCAAATAATCCCACATGCAAATTCCTCGAAAAAATTTACGTGTACGGAGTGAACTTGCCCCGTACTCGGTTTAAACAATTTCAAATTTGTAACGTTTCCGCGCGACCGTGTTGTGCGAGAGATCCGTTAAAATATAAATCCTTTTTTTTATACATTTTTTTTCGTGTTTGCTATTGACCGGTCGACGATTTGTAACCGGTGTACACGATCATAATATAATATATTGTTTTGCGCTCAATATTGTCGGTTAAAATTTATCCGGTATACTCTGTGGTTTTAATTACACGCACCTACCTGGCCATATTTTTATCACAAACTCGGGGGAAAATAAAAAATAAATAAATACTACGTTCCTACAATTTTTGTTAACATGGAATATGTTGCTGTCGCCAATCAATGACTGTAACATAGATATCTGTACGACAACGGAACAGTAAACTTTTTTATAAAATGGGTGGCAAAGGATCAAAACACAATCATATCGACCCGTTAACTGTGGACGAAATCGATGCTATCGATAAGTTGATGAGCTACAAAGAGATTGTTTATTTGGATGAACTGTTGCACAAATGGAATTCATATTTAACAAACAATATGATCGCTCATATCAAACAATTGTTCGCAACAAATAAACCGTGTCGACAACGAATTGTGCATGTTTATCGATGTTTATCAATTAGTGACATGTACCATGAATCTTATTTGAAATTAATGTCATTTGTAATCGCCAAAACAAATATTGAACAATACACAAATGATCTATTAGAAACCATAATTCTTTGTTTAAAAGATACCAACGAATACGCCTACTGGATCAGAATTGAAGCTAAAGCACATACTGCACATCAACTTGCATTGCAATTGTCTAAAAATGGTGTAACCGGTGACATTGCTGCATGGCTGCGAGGCAATACTCTTCTTTCACTATTGCATAAAGCGTTGATCATTACACTTTACAGTGTTCCACAGAAGTTGAATTTACTGCCAGACATTAGCATACATCAAAAGTACAAACAGTCATTTAAAACCATTTTAGATCTTGGTTGGATAATGTTTATAAAAAACATTTTGCCCGTTGAATGTCAAGAAAGTTGGCGGTTATTGTATTCATCCAGTTCACATGGTGAGAGCTTCCAAGCACTAAGTTCTTCAATTATTGACCAAGGGAGTACAATTATAATTGTAAAAGATAATTCTGGTAATATATTCGGAGGATATGCTTCACAACCATGGTTATTAAAACCTACTTTTTATGGGGATTCTAGTTGTTTTTTGTTCTCTTTACTTCCGAATTTGAATCAATGTGTTGCTTCTGGATACAATGATAATTTTATGTATATGAATTCTGGCCAGTATACTCTACCAAATGGCATAGGAATGGGCGGACAGATGGGATATTGGGGATTGTGGATCGATTCAGAATATGGAATTGGTCAGAGTAGTGTTTCATGTTCAACATACAGTGATTATTCAATGTTATCAGCAGTTAAAGATTTTAAGATTGATGCATTAGAAATATGGTGCGTTAAAGAAAAGCCAAAACAAGATGATGAAGAAGAGGAAAGAAAAATACCTTCAAATAGAGACGTTTGGGATGTGAATCTATTGGAGATGGCTGGGAAAACCAAATATTCTGATGGGTTAAGAGATGAAGATGAAGAAAAATGAGCATTATTATAGATATATTAATTTTACCTTAATTTAAGTTTTATTGATTTTTAGTCTGGCAAAATGTTTTTTGCCATGCCATCGTAGATATATTATTTTCATTGATTTTTATCATTTAACCAATTAATTATGTTTATTTTTTAATCATTAACTATACCTATACATTATTAATAAATAATTGTGATTTTTATTTCTTTGAAAACATATTTTTATATAATGTATGTATGTTTTAATCTCGATACAGGAAAATAAAATGACAACATTTTTTAATGTACAATATAAATGTTAGATAAACTTGTGCTTGTCCATTTATATAAAATAAAATAAATAACCCTTAAAAATATAAACCTGACGTATTCTTTAATGTTAATATTATGTGTGACCATTCACTAATGATTAAATATTTAATCAATGGCAAGTATGTCTATTTTGTTGGATTATTATTAAATAATTAAGTTAAATTAGTTAAATTAAATTCTTCAATAGTCTACTCATTATACTATAATGAACTTTTAATATTCAAAATATATTCCATACTGTATATCTTTCTTTATACTATAATCTATTAATTGATGAATAATAACTTATACTGCAATCTGTGTTTCATGAAAAATTGTCAAAGCTCGCCTCATCCATACATATAAAACAGTAAAAATTACAGTTAAAAACTAATGTTATGAAATAAAATATGTTTATACTTTATTAATAATTTGGAAATTCTGGGTAATTTTTATGATAAAATATGTATTTAAATGTCAATACTAAATGTATTTAATTAACTAGATTATACATAATTTAAAAATACATCTTAAGAAAAATAAATTGTACATATTTTAAAATAATAATTATGTGTGTTTAGAGTATTTTAAATAGCATATAATTAGTATGCAGCTATCAATGCTTAGACAAATTTCGTCGGTATTTTATATAAATATGATGGCCGACCCCAAATAGTTAGGAGAGAAGGCGAAGGAGAAGAAGAAGATGATACATTCTCCAAATAAGTTTAAATAAATAGGTAGAAATTGAAGATTTATACCCATATAAAAAAGTATGTTTATATTGGTAGAACTTCTAAACTCTTAATTAATATTTGGGAGACTATTAATTCATATCTGAAACAGCAATAGACATTAATATAGCCTTCAAAACTAAATGGGAAATTTAAGCAAAAAAATTCTTTTAACTTAATAAAATATAAATATTTATTTCAATAATATATTCAGATATATTATCAGGTACATATAGATATATTCTTATTTGACGTTGTACTATTTTGCCATATAAAATGTATATTCAAATAATCATCCAAAACAAAATGTTTGAAAATTATCTTTATTAATTAAAAAAAGTAAAATATGATTACAATAGCATTATGCAACCTAATGTGTACCTATTATACACATGTAATTTATAAAAATATACGATAGGTATTATTGTTCAATATCAAAATATGAACATTTTTTTATTTCACTTCATCTAGTTTAGCTTTTGCTTTGTTGATTTCTTTAATATGGTTTTCTATTTCCTGTTTTCGAAATTCAATATCTTTTTTAATTTCTTCCAATTGTTGCCTTTGCTGTTTAAAAAAAAAAATTCAAAATTTAGGTAACTGTAACTAAATTTAAATTATTTGTTTTATTTCAATAATATTAACCCGTTTGTAAAAATATTCTTCTTCATTAGCAGCTTCACGCTCACCCATGGAACCACCAGCCTCTCGAATTGAACCTCCACCACCACCACCCTTGCCAGCGCCACTACCCAAATTACCCAAACCACTATTGAACCTATTGAAACTGAAAAATAAATAAATTTTTATGATCAGATTAATGAATCACAAATAACCATAAATTATATATGAACGCAATATTATAACGTGAAATTGTAGAAGAAAAAAAAAAACAAAAATAATATCAAGTAAATAGGAAAAGCATCTTACCTCATTATTACCGATGTATTTATTGGATAAAGCGACTTTGTAGTTTTTCTCAAGAAACCGTTCATTGTTGAATTTATATCTGTAAATGTTTGTATAAAAATCGAATTGAAGTCTGTAAGTATATAGTTAAGATGTAATAAGTACAGTAAGTTAGAAAGAAAAATAGTGATGAACAAAGGTACACTAACAAAAATTACAGTGCGTCGTACGACAAAAGGACAATAACAAACATACATACACAATGTTATGCAATAACGTTTTACATGTTTACTCCGTACTCGTAATAAAAATAAACATAGTAAAATTTAGACAAACATAATATTATTCAAATAATTTTCTGTGCTAAATATAAGATAGAAAAGGGAATTTTCGATTACTGGACAGACTGTAATGATATGTTCTTTACAATTATTGTGGTTCTGTGCATTTGTGGATTTAATGATAACAGGTCAAACGGCAAACACGGAAATAAAATGTTAACGACAAATTAATTAAAAGTAATAAAATACGGTCAGAATTCAAGTAGATCGTAGACGAGGATATAATACCTATTATGTCATGAAGTAAAGACTATCGTGACAATATTATTCATCGGATTAATAGAGAAAGAAGAAGAAAAAAGTTTATTTAAAACGTATCAAATTTCTCCCGACTTGAATAATTGTACCAATTATTGGCAATTTGTGATCGATCGGTCTGGTATGATGCATTTAAATTTAGACTGTAAAATGTTTATACTTAAACCACGAACTATGATTTCTGACTTTAATTATTATTTTATTTAAAATAGTATTTGGTATCTTATAGATATATACATTTCGTATAAATGGTATAGACATATAAAGATATGTTCAATTAAGGTACCTATTAACAATACAATCTTAATCTTCGTGTTCCAATATTTATCCGAGAAACAAAATAATAGACGGTTTCACGCATCGCACACATAACACGGTACACCTTACGGAACTCTTGAATTCCAATAAGATCCATATCGCAGAATCACAAATCACAGCTTATATTATGTTGATAAACTGTACTTTTGTTTTGCCAATTGATAAGTGATAAGTTTGCTGCTTGGTTAATGGTGATATGATATCGGAAAATGATCTACTATCTAGTAAAAAACCATCATCATGTGCACATAAAAGTTAAAATTTAGGTAAAATATATTTAAAATACATTACACTCAATCAGTTATGAACATTATTTATAAGATTCGTCGTTTTGTGTATTATTTGCCAGGAAAACGATTTGGATTTTACAGGTAATCAACATTTTACTGAAATAAACAAACGTACAACTAAACGAATAATCGTGTTTAAAAATGAAATATTTTAGGGCTATTCCAATTTTTGTTGCTGTCGGTGCAGGGATAGAATATTTAATGATAACCTGGCGTCCGTTTGGTATTAATTTTTATGAAGTGTACAAACGTAAGCAGGCCAAAGAAATAGCAGCCAATAGATTAAACGAAGAACAATAATGTATGGAAAAATGTCTATTACATCATACTTAAAATATTTGACCATATCCTTAATTTCTGGGTTTGCTGGTTCACAATTTATACATAATATATATCTACCGCTTGATGATTTAGAAGATTATGTAGAAAAAGAAATAGAAAAACTCAAAGCCGAAAAAAAGGCTTAAAAGGTAATTGTTAATTAGCCTACTAGTTTTTGTTATGTTATCATTTAATTATTTATAAATGAAAAATATAACTTGTTTGTACAAAATATATTTACTTTAATGTTTAAAAATAAAAAAAAAAAACAGATAAATAAAGCGAGATTCCCAAAACATATTTTACAATATTATTTATCAAAAATCACTCGTGTTTGAAAATCTCCAGAACATTTAAAAGTGTGACACAGAATAGAACTATTCTGTGGTCTGATTGCGGTGGTTCCATATAGTCAATCATAAACAAATTACTTGAATGAATCAAGTCAGTGGTCACACATGCAGTTCGACCACTATCCACAGTTTATTGTATTTTATTCTTCGTATAATTATAACTATTCAAGTTATACATTAAAAAAAAAAAATGTTTGGTACTGAGAAGTTCAGTATGTTATTATAGTTGTACAAGTACCTTATATAATAACAAAGGATACACATAGTGCATTGTATTTGCAGACAATAATTAAGTGAATGAAGTTGAGAGGTAGGTTCCATTCTACAAAAGGATGATGATTTTCAAGGAAAATGTGAAACACAAAGTGTAGATTGATGAAATGAAGAGAAGTGCCAGGTGTGTTATGTGATAAAAGGATTTCAATTAGGTATGTTAAATAGTAAATTTTACAGAGGCAGTAAGGTTAGTATGTTGATAGAAAGAAGGAAAAATGAAGATCGAAAGATGTAGAGGGTGTGATATGTAGGGATATGTGATGGGCTGGTTAAGTGAAGAGAATTCAGGTGATCGGGTGGAAGTGGAAGTCAACTTCATCCAATAGTTAGAAGACAAAGGAGAATAAATGTGTATACAAATTTACAGATATTCTTTGAATATAATTTTGAGTTAGGAATTTTAATTAATTAATTTATTTATTTCACAAAACAGGCCATAGCCCAAGACAAGAGAATGAATAAAATATTAATTAATACATAATAGTAATTACTGTTTTTCTATATTCTGTACATCTTTCTTTTTGTTTTATTTAAAAATTGGAATGTTTAATTATTATTTATTACTATACTGAATTTTATAAGAGATCATTCATATAAAAATATGTATATTATATGCTGTGCATTCCCCACTGTACCTTATTCTATCATATCAATCTGAATGTAGATTGAAAAGGAAAACTACATCGCTACAACAAGAGCATCATCAAATCATGCGACACGAACAATTTTTCATAAAACAGTAGGTATATACATACTGTTGAAAAATGTAAAACTAAAACATGTTTTGCTTAAACCTAAAAATTGTTTTTGTTTATTTTTCTCGAAAAATTTGTTTTTATTAAATATTTATTTTAAATTAGAGATTTTGGCATATAGCTATCGAATGTATGTTCTATTATACAAGATATACAGAAAATACATAACATCCAACATTTTATACAAAGTGATCTTAATAATAATTTGAAGGATGATTATTGGATTAATCATTAAAAATATATATTTGTTAGCTATGCATAACAATATTGGTAGGTAATACAGAATATAATATATTCTAGGCGAGTAAAAACTGCATTATAATCAACAAATATTTTTTATTAAATAACATAATAGGTAAATATTAATTTTCTAATTAAAATTTGAAAGTAAATAATATTGAAATTAATTAAATTAAAAAGATTGACTTTAAAATTAACAAATAATTATAATAAAACATCCTAGAGTAGGCACATAAACTTAATAAAATTGTAAAATAATAATAGGTATTAAAAAATAATTGTATTCAAATAATCCAAAAATTAACAAATTGCAACAAATATTGTAGTTAAAAAAGAAATACTATTGGATATGGTTCATTGAGCCATGTAAGAAACATATAAAGTTGACTTGTCCATAAAATATAATACAGTGGCATAGCCAGAAGGTGGTTATAGGGGTTTCATATCACTTCATAAACATTTTAGTTAATAATACGTTTTTCTTGTTCTATACATTATAAATTATGGATATAAAAATTTGTCAAAAAAAAAAATATATTAAGCCATCATCAATATTAACCATTATAATTTAGAACTGAAACATTCTCTCCCTCTAACATAATTCTGGTTATGTCACTAGTATAAGCACCAACTCGTATAACCAATGTCATCATTAAATTAGGTACAGATTTGGCTACAAAAAAAAAAAAAAAAAAACTGATATGACTATTGACACATTTTACAAAACGTGTTGATGTGATATGTTATTAAATAATCTGGTGTTGCCGAGTGATAATTTAGTTTTCATTTTTAAACATTCATTACGTACAATAGGTTGTAAAACTGAATGTAACATGAAAATGTTATAAAGAATTGATGCCTTTTGAAATCTGAATAAATTACTGTGTAAATACTTATAATAAATTGAAATTGTATTAATATTAATTGTTTAACAGTTTAATTCAAACTTATTTATTTTATATTAATGAATATGCATGTACAACAATTATTTTTACATGCACAAGTATTAAAGATTTGTTTAAAATGATAAGTAATACACTTTCCAAGATTTGTAAAGATTCATTTAGATAAGTAATATTTGGTTAATATAGATCATATTTTATTCATTATGATTTATGATTATTACTTGTTTGGTAATATGAATTAATTATATCAGCATAATATGATCATAGTTCAGTTAAAAAGAGTCCCACAACCTTCATAGAAAAAAAAGTAGGAAACATTTTCCTTTTGAGTTTTCAAACAATTTCTTGCACAATAAGAATATTTTATCTGTAAATGTTATTTTATAACAATTAATATCACTTGAAGCTAGCAGAGAATGCTTGTTGAGTAGGCATTAGTACATCGTTGGAGTCAAAAAAGGCATTTTGCTTCCCACCTAAAATTAATAAAAATCTTACTTATTTTAAAAACAATTTCAAATTTATTTATAATATAAATTATACCTATATATAACACAAATTTTATTTGAAAATATTTAAAATAAATATATGATGTAATGTATTTTTATTTACCAAGACTACTGTTGTTATTAGCCATTTGATTCATAGAAATTGAGATTGAATTTGGTGATTTACCACCAGGTGACAATAGATTATCCAAGTCTATATTTAGGTCCTTTACTCCACTCCAAGTGCTACCCAGCTACAAAATCAGGCCATACGAAAATATTGTTAATTAATTTATGTAATTATTCTTTAAATTTGACACAAAAAGAATAACATTTTAATTTTTATCGTAATTGATTTATCATTTTTGAAAAGTTACAATAAAATACCAAATTACCTGTAATTTATTTAAATTTCCAAAGTTTTTGTTTTCTGTATTCCTATCCTGAGCAAATGTTACCGGTTGAATCATTTGATTCAATGGTAAGGAAGACCCTGTAAATTTCAAAGGTCTTGTTTATATAGAAAAAACACTAAATAATATAAAGGGATATAAAATAAATAAATGCAAAGTAAGGTACTAAAGTAAATATAATTTTTAATACAAATTAAATTAAAAAACAGTTAATTTATTCTTCAGAATGTACACAATTTGAAAGAAATTGAAATATTATTAATTTGTAATATCACTGCCAGCAATTTTACTATAAAGTATCAGAATTTCCTTAGCAAAACGTCTTGCTTCATGATTTACTTCATTATCAGATGTAACAATATTATTTAACCACATAAAAAATTCTATCAACAAGTATTCCAAGTCAGTTATTCTTGATTTAGGCACAGACAACAATACAGCCGCTACACAACCCATAACAGCAATTCTTATCTTAACATCACTATGAAATCTCAATGACAATGTCCATTCCAAAAGTTCTTTGCCCATACGAGTTGCATTTATAGAATTAGCAGCACAGCATAGTATAATAGATAAAGAATTTAATAGATTCACACCAACATTGTTGAGATAAGCATGATTAGCATTTCGAGGAATAACTGGTTCAATTAAATTTCCACGAATAAGAGGGAAGAAAAATGCATCAGCTACTGATTCAAACCTGTTAATTTGATATTTAGTAGGTATTCTAATATTAGAAATTCTTCTGGTTTTTTGCTGGATTCTTTTTCTAATATCATTTTCCCAACACTTAGAAATAATTATTTCTGTATTTTCTTCCATTAGATTTTCTTCAACTTTTTGAAAACTTGATAATTCTTTAGCAGATCCAGTTAATACATTTAATATTAAAATACGATAAGAAGTAGCATATTTACCAACAGACTCGTAAAAAAGGTGACAAAGGTGTTTTGCACAATCATAGGGATAAACAGTCACAATAGCTATAGCAGATTTATATCTTGTACTCGTAAAATTTTCAAAATAAAATTGTTGTTCCATACTGATTAATAACGTTAATAACTCAATAGCAAATGAAACATTATCATAGAGCAACTGTGATTTGATAAGTCTTTCAGACACTTCCAAACTACCGATCCACACCTTAAAATCTTTTTGTTCATTGAGACCATCAATAAGATCACGTATGTACTTTGGCCTATTTTTGATTTCCGTCTTAATATCATTTGATAAGTCACAAGGCTCAAAATCATCGTCATCACTATCTAGAGGAGTTTCAATTAATTTATCCGTGTTCTTCTCTTCGATATTATGGGTTGTACTTCTTATTATATTAGAACATTCAATTTTGATAACATTTGAAACTTCAAAAAAGTTACTTAACATTTCAAAAGCATTTTCAAATAATAATTCATTGCTTCTTTTAACATTTTTCAAGTCATTTAAAGTTTTAATTATTGATTGTGCATCTTTTGATAATTCATGATATGGAAAATTTAATTTAACTGCATCATTTACATGGCATTTAAATAAACCAACAACAATATCTGCTACTATCATTCCTATCGCTCGTATATTTCCTTCTATACTTTCCAGGTGAATTGGAACACCTTCAAAGAGTTTAATTTCAAAATTTCTTTTAAATTCTTCATCCAATGTAATATTTGATAAACATGCCGTGCCAGTGACAATCAATTTAGATAAATAATAATGTTGTTCAAAAGATGTATGTATTAATGCACATTTATCACCCCAAATTTGAATAAGTTCTAACAACATGGCACTTAATATATTTGTATTTGTTTCTTTTTGAACAAAGTATAAGTAATTCATCAAATTTATTACTATATTGTCATCTTCATGATAAGAAAGAAATATCATTTTGTTACACAATGTGTAGTTCCAGTTTGGCATAACAATAACTGAATTTGTTATAAGATTATAAAGTGAAGTCGGTGTGGATAGTATACGACAAAACAAATAACCAAGTCTATCAATTGCTCTTTTATCAATTTCTGATAGAATTCTTCTAATAATGAGAGCATAGCTATCATCCAAACACCAGCATTCTAAAATCTTCAAAGTAGTAGAAAAATCATTTTGAAGAAAGGAAGCTATAGTTTTGCCTAATACTATTGAAATTGGCTTCGTATTAGGTTCCTTATTTTCAAAAATATAAAATTGGTTTAATTGGACAATGACCAACAATATATGATTTACTATTCTATTTGAAAACTCTATTGCAGTAAACAATGTAGGTATATTCTTACCAACTTTATTAGCTAGTCTACTTGGTAATGATAATAAAAATTCAATAATAATTGTAAAAAGGCTATGATTAGAATTTTGAGTTTCGATAATCAGTGAAGATTTTATTAAATCACTTTTTAAAATTGAACTAAATAATTCAATGGCACAATCAATTTTAATGGATAATGCATTCATAGAAACATAATTCCATAAAATATGCATTGATATGTTTAGCATTTCTAAAGTACCGCCATCCGGGGCAAATATTGATGAAAGTAAATCCATATAGTCGACAAAATGTATATGTTCTAAAATTATTTCGAGTACTTTGCTGTATACTTGGATAACTTGAGAATAATTTGGGCAACAATCGAGATTTGTTAATTTTTGAGGAGTCATTGGGCCTGGCAAATATTCAATAAATTCTTGTAAAAGTCTTTTTATATCTGAATCTGAATGTTGGTGAATGGATTCTACAAGTTTCTTCAAGGTTGTTCCAATTGCTAAATAGTTATAACAAAAAAAAAAAAAAAATCCAGTTTTCTAACCTTAATTATGTATGGGTATTTGAGAATATAAAAAATCAACTATACTAAAATTATAAAAATACTACTCAACTACCCTAATATTTAATATGCAAAATAATAAATAATAAAAAGTTAATGTAAAAATTATAATTACTAAATATTATAGTACCTGTATTATCTAGTGCGTCAAAGTTCAAATCTAACAAGTTACGACTTGTTCCATTTGTAGATGACTGTGGTAACGACGTTAGGAGATCAGTATTTGAAATAATTTTTTGGTTAGCTAATCAAACCACATACATTTTATTAATTTTATCAACAAAAAATTAATTAAAAAAATGACTCACATAAATTTATTGGATTACTGTTTAAAGACATAGACTGAGTAAATGCTGAACTAAAATCAGCAAATTCATCATTACCAGTACTAAAAGTAAAAGACAAAATTATTAAGTAACATCATAAAAAGTATTTTTAAATAATTATATACTATAAATATGAATTTACCTATTCATTTTTAGTGCAACTTCACTAGGAGTAGCACTAAAAGCTGCATTAAAATCTCCAAAATCATTTGATTGTTTATTGCTGCTGTTATCTACTATTTTTAACAAATCAACAGAACTAGTTTCGGTCTCTATTGGGTTATTGGTAGCTACTGAAGAATTGATCATAGTTTGGGGTTTGCCATAATGTGCTGCTGCTCCCAAATCAATATGTTTTATGGGTGTTCTGTGCTTAGCTGGACTTTGAATTTTGGTAGGCGACATACTACGATCTTTATATGCTTCTATAGAAGGTTTATGTGGTAATTCGAGTTCTGGTTCTGAATCCACTATATCATTTTCATCACTATAAAATAAGAAAATAAATCAGATATATGTTTTACAATTATACATCAATGTTTTAGATATTTATTAATTACCTGTTATTAGGTGATTCTTCAAAACCTAATGTATTACTACTTTTTTTATCACTAAATTCATTACTCTCTTTTTTCCATCTTGGTACTTCATCCCACTTTTCAGCACCTAATTAAAAATTGTAACTATTAAAATAAATTAACAACTTAATAATAATATACAGTTGCATAATACCCAATAAAAAGATGGATAAGACGGAAGGTAAATTCAATTAGTAATTACTAATTAGCATCCTGCCATTAGGATACAAATTTAGAACGTTAAATTATAGTAATAAAATTGTTTTAGGTATTTGATTGATATTAATAATATATAAATCATAGTTTATGTTTGTGAAATTATTTTAAAATCCAAATAACTGTTGAGAAACTGCAAGAGAAGTCACATAAGATGTAGGAATGTAGAGTTCTTATCATTAACCAAACATTCAAGCTCTCAGAAAGATTAAAAAGTTGGAAGAGCAATTCTTGAATACTGCATTATATTAAGGTAGTGCCCAGTTTACAGCACAATGTTAATTTGCCAATTGAAAAAAATAAAAATCCCAACTCCAATTCAAGTATTTCACTTGTTTTATTTCCCAGTTGAAACTACATTAACCTTCTATTACCCACATAATGAAATTCGCCATGGAATTAAAATAAAATTATGTAAAACTACCGAAAAATAAAAATAAATAATGATATAAATTTCAGACCAATGGTATTATATTTGTTAAATGCTACATTACTAAAAGATATTATCAGGACAATATTATTTATGTAGTCTATATACTTTTTGATCAGACCTCAATTGAATTTGACCTACTTTATTAGTTCAATTGGTTTCAAAGTGTTTTAAGGTATAAAGGAACACAAATAGGCGATACCAATTATATAATAAATTTGTGATGCAGGTAGTATATTAGTGGTGTGGTAAACTAAATTTTGTTAATACACAATATATATATATTTGGATCTTCTGAAAAAAATCACCCTTTACTACTCTCTTCTCTCTCAACCGAAAATTGATATATTTTATAAAAAGTTAAGAAGCTAATCCATTTTTAAGGGATTCAGTATATGCAATTTTTAAGACATTTTTTGAAAAATTAAACAATTAAAAATTTTAAAAGTAATCTAAAAATAGTTCCAAACCTGCATCACTTTTTATTGTTATATAATCAAGACATATATTCAAAAACATAAAAAAAAAACATTTTAAATTTTAAAATGATTTTGAGGTAATACACCTACTATAAAATGAATAAAGGACAAATTTTGGAGACAATCTTATCGGTGTTTTACGATATTTTAATTATATTGTTCATTATTATATGTATAAAAAACCTTATTTTTAACTTTTTTAAATTTTATAATTATTATTAATTATAGTAATTAATATTTTTAAAAATGCCAATGAGAGAGTCTCTAAAAAATTATTCTACATGATATATATATTTGATAATAAGTGTTGTAATTCTCAAATAATTTTAAGAAGTAATTTCTTTTGTTTTTGGTAGACATATACTATTAAATATCACTATTGTGGGGCACACCCTCTTAAGTGTAATTTTTTTCCTAATCACAGTATCAATAGTATACATTACCTGCTCCTTTATAACCCATAGCTTCACTAGATAATCCAATATATTTGTCTTTATTTTTCTTGGCTTTTTTTCTTTCTTCTCGTAATTTATCATCATCTTGTACAAAATCAATGAGCTCTCTGACTTTATGCCTGTGAATTACAAATTATAATACATTTAATTATAAAGTTGGCCACTTCAATTACATAGTATTACAACAAATATGTACCTAATATTAATTCCTTGATCTTTACCAAATTCATCGACAAAAGAATAGTTTTCTAATCCTCTCAAATCATAAATATGTTCACGAGCTGATGTGACTACTCTTTCCGAACCGTTTTTAACCAAATAATTTAATAATAATAAACTCTGGAAAAATTAACAAATGTAATATATAATAGGTATACAAAATATCATGAAATTTTTTTTTTACAATTTTAGGTATATAAATTAAAAACATAAATATACATTAGTTAGGTACCTATATAATAAATTATTAAACCTCCAAATTACAAAACTAATACATAACGACGTCATTTCAATTTTTTTTCTGGGGGTCCAAACATTTTTTAAAACCAACAATTGATTATCCTCATATATTCTACTATGTTTAGGGATAAAATCACCTAGTTGATGGACAAAAATGTAATGTTTCTATAGTGGAATGGAGGAGATCTGGATCTGTGCACCCCTCCTAATTTGTTAAATAATACTTAATTTGAATTTAAAATTTGTCCACACTTTTAGATTTAAATGCATTATTAATATTTTCATATTTTTAGAACAATTTTGTAAAATATTGTGTATCACCTAGAAATTTTTTTATAATTTAGCATGAATGAATAACAAAATTATTTTTTTAACATAACATAAATAATTGTCTACTTGTATGTTTTTTCTTTTTTTCTAAAAGTAATATAAAAAAGCCTACCACTAGAGAGTGGTTTTTATTTTTATATATTTATTTAAAATTTATTTAAATTAAGAATATTTAGATATAATCTGATGAACAAGTAGACAGAAATGATACTGAACAAAAAAAACCTACAGAATAATGTGATAATTATAATATTTAAATATTCATTATTTAGACTTTTAAGTTTTAATTGATAAATTTACTTTAAATTTTAAAGTTCATTATTCCTTATATTAATAATTATGTTTTAATAAATTAAGATGTATTTTTCTTTTAAACGTGTTTATTTTCAACCTTTTTTTTTTATGATTTTTAAGGGGTACTGTATAGGCAATTTTAAGATATATTAGGAAAAATAAAAATCTAACAATTTAGAAATATTTAAATACATTTTAAAATTAATCTAAAATTAGCCCTGTACCCTTATCACTTTTTATTGTTGTGTAATAACGACATTTCAGCCTAAAAGACCAACAAGTATGATAAAATTGCGGAACTTTGGAAAGTCAAATTTGAATGAATTGGCCAATTTTCTAGGGATCAATCGGAGCTATTTTTCTTTATAATAACAGATTGAAATAGAATCAATATTATAAACGCCTCGATTGATACTTAGAAGAGAAACTGATAAAATCAAAACAGTTTTCAAAATTTAAATCCGACTTTTCAAAGTCCTCCAGTTTTACCACTCTTTTACATTGGTGTTGCGGCTCCTTAAGTAAAACTCATACTCTGTGAAAATTTTTAGTTTCTTGTACAAATATTTTTCAAGTTATGAAGAAATAAACATGTTGACCTGTTTTAACGTTTTAATTTTTCCCTAATGAGTTTTATCAAAATATTGAAAAATAACCCCCCCCCCCAAGTACCTAGCTCTAAACTGTGATTAAGTTTTCTACTAAAAAATAAGTGCATCATGTCTTTAAATAGAAAAATTGAAAAAACAATAAACAATATCTAATAGTAATAATAATAATAATATCTAATAATAATATCTAATGCATCATCAAAAATACAAAAAGTGAGAATTATTTTAAAGCAAAACCACAATGTTGTTCATAATTCATAATAACATTATGTATCTTGTAATAATGTAAAGTGTAGATATGTTCCTCTTCAAAATTATATTAATAATTATCAGTGATTAAATATATTTTCTTATATATTACTATATCAAGTGTTTAAAATAAGTAATAACTAACTAATAAACTTATAGGTATTATCGTATTTATATATATTTATATATTAATATTTCCCATGGCTAAATATCTAGGTATGGCGTATTTACATTTTCATCCAGTTATGCTATTCATAGGATAAGAACAGAAATTGTGACGTCAACTGCCGAGAATTTTTAAATGTAGACAAACGAGCTATTATATATATTCTATATATTATTAATTTCATCAGCAGATGAGGTAGTACATTTGCACAGTTCAAATTGATGACATTTTTAAATATTTAGCCATGGTATTACCTCTATCATCAATAAGAGATCAAAATATTTTGAAGTAATGGTTGAGAAGTGTTAAAGATATAGGTAAATCTTATTAAACTTTATTGACGTACACAATTGGGTTTGGACCATGGTCCAAATTCGAGGCGTGTGAAGGAAATAATCCAAGTCCATCTGGCTACCAGACAAGCCATTGGCCCAGGATTTGATTCGGATAATTTTGGATTGTGACTTGTTGGACGACATCAAACCATCACCATCAGTGTATGGAGTAAACGAGCCAGACTGTCAGTCCAGTATAGCATTCAATTAAGCTGAATTATATGATATTGTAACTTTTTTTTATAATTTCCTATCGTAGTTAGGTAATACTGACCAGAAAAATTCTAATCCATGTCCTTATTTGGTTTTTTTTTCTTTTTTGAAACTTCTCTATCACATATGTTAAAAATACATATTTAAAAAAGCAGCAGCATTAAGTGTAAATATTTTTATTTAAAAGAGTTGAAAAAATATTAATCAAAATCTTTTACTACTACCTACTACCACTTTTATATTAATCACGACCTTATCACACTAAACACATTATATATTTGAAATCGTATTGAAACATTTTACAAAAAAATACTGATAAAATAGACTTAAGACCACAAAATTAAGTTTGAACTGATACATGTAAGGGGAAAATGAAAATGGGTCATGAGATTGGCTGAGATCCATGCTCGTGGTCCAAACTCCAGTGCATGGACACCTTTAAGTATAAATTTGCGTGTTTATAGTAAAAATTATAAATGATTAAAATTAGTTGTACATTACTTAGTTAAAATAAAAACAAAAATGTAATTAGTGATTAGTAATTAGTTTTAATCCATTCATCAATATTGTTACTTACTTTATAAGTTCTTCGCCAGTTTTTCTTATTCTCGTGTAACATTCGTTTCCACAACATTCCCATAACTTCAGGAAAGTGTTCAAACATAAATGTCGCTTGTGCAACTTCTTGCATTAAATTACCTATAAATTGAAGACATACAAATAAATACTAAATAACACACGGTAGGTACCTACATCGCAAAGCAAAATATACGCAATGTTATATATTGTCTAGTAGGTACACTATAATACAATTAAAAACTGTACAGTGAAAAATCAAAGGAAATGTTTAACAGATGCCTCTCATTGGTAATAAACGTGCTGTATCATTTCTTTAATCAGAATTCAACATAAAGCCATCATTACTATCCTAATGTCTATGTCACAATAAATATATTTAACATGGAAAAACGTAGCAACGCTATAATCCAAGTGAAAGGTGAATAATATCATGACGTTATGGGTTACCATTTTGAAATTAACAAATATCGATCAGAGCAACGGAACTTTTGGCATCATCAAGAAGAAAAATAGATTGAAAACGATTATAGGTGGGTATACCTACTACACCGTCATTAGTCGTAACGCGGTATGACGTTATACAAGCGATATAGGTAATGTTATGTACCTGTCGGTCCCCACGCTTCGTCGTTGGTCGCTTCCCGGACTTTGGCTTCGATTTCCGTATAGTTGAGGACTACGTTGGTCCTATAAACGATACGAACACACGCGAAAACAATAGTTTACGATATTAATAGTCCTTGCGTACATAACAATATTATCGTATCGTCATACTCACACTTTGTCGGCCAGCTCCCGTACTTTCCACATTATTGCCGAGCGTCACACGTTTCCACACACACACACACACACACGATACCTGTTAGTAGGAGCAAAGGACTTCACTTGTGGACCACCGGCTCCTCCGGGAGTGGTGACGATCGTCAGTTTCTGCCGTGTCCACCGCAGGGGCGTTCAGCACATTATACTTGCAGGGGCGACACCCAATAATATAAGTAGGTGTCCGTACGTGACGCGGCCGAACGTGTTCCGGGTGGCGGGGAATGACGGAGACGGTGGCGTTGCGATATTATCACAATATTATCATCAACAGCGATGTACGGACATGATACGTGACGTTTATTTATTTATATTTATTTGTATTTAGAGTGTGTTATTCAATGTTAATCGTGGTGGCCGTAAGCGCACTCGGTCTTAGGGGCGGTGTGGTGGGGAGGGTGCTCAGGGGTCGCTCTCTCTCGCTGGAACCAGGCAGGTATATAGGTAACGAGCGCCGATTGACAATAATAATAATACACCTATATTACAATATATTATATTATTACGGTTTATCCGTATCGTAACAAGTGGGTAACGCGGCCTCGGGACGGTACGCGCGCGCGGGAAGCGGTGCAGTGGAGAGCGGGCACAAAGAACGTCGTCGTAAAACGTACACGATATCGAATGAAATTATCGTGAAACCGCGTTATCTCTCTCGCCTGTACGACCGAATACTTTTACGGTTCCCATAATATAATAGGAGGTACCTATTATTATTATTATTATTATTATTATTATCTACACCGTTGTTTTGTCGTAACCGCGTGACGCCGCCGCCGCCGAGCGGTGGCGCCACCGGTGCGCGACGCAAACACCGTGCGTGGAATGCATCGCGGACATTAGACAATATACGCCTAGGTATATGTTATAACCCGATATGTCTACGTGTTGGACTGTGCGGATATCGTCAGAAAATCCTCGGAATCGCGTGTTCGCGTATACGTTATCGTGATAATTTATATCACGGGAATTCGTGACGAATGTGAAATATGAATATTATATTACGTTTATACCTATAATATATATAACACCGTGTATGCCTAAATAAATCACAATCTATAATCAATAATATATATAAGTAATCGCAGCGGTAGACACAAAATTAGGCACGAAAGAATAACGTATAGGTGCTATTTATTTAGTGTTATAATAAAAATATATATGGTACTGTTAAAAATATATATTGTATAGTGGCGTATTTATGGAAGTGGGGGGGGGGTACTGAAAATTCGTGTAAACGTCATTATTTTAATGATTGGTTTTCAATATGTTTAGACCCACCAGCCAGAAAAAAGTTGAAAATACGTCACTGTATATATTATATAGGTATAATATATAACATTGATAATATGAAACTTAAAAAAAAAGTGGAATTATACTGGCAAATGAGAGAGGGGCTATTCAGCCCCTTAGCCCCCCCCCTCTGCGTACACACAAGTGATAATGTCAGGGCCGTCCCGATAGAAGGGGGGAGGGCAAAACAAAAGTCCAGTCGGCAATTCCAAGGTCAAAAATAGAAAGTTGATAATTTTTTTTTTTTCATTTATTTACAGTTTCAAGGAAGTATTTCCAGAAATTATTCGTATTTAGTCGACCACTAAAGTTGATGACCTTTTTATTGTTTTTTTGTGTCGATATTTTCGAGGCACACACGCCCCTCCCCCTCCCCCATAAATAGTTTCTTCGGGACATCGCTATGGTGATAATATAATAATTATTACCTAATTAATATACCTACCTAGGGCCCGGATGTTGATGACTTTTTTTTTTATGTGCATGGGCGTCATTTGGGGGAAGCCTATCCTGCATTTGCCCTATCCTAAGATTTAAATGAGCTGATCGATTTTATATTATATATAGGTAAGCCTATACATATTATACAAATGTCCACATATCAGATATAATATAGAATGATTTTTTTTTTTTTTTTTTATCTTATTTAGTCCGAAAAATATGAAAAAAAAAAATTTATCTATTTTTGTTTTCTGTTATTGTAGTTTTGAACAGAAGCCCATAAATAAGTATTTCCCTGTTTGTGGTAGGTACCCACGTAATTTTAATCAAATGAATATTGAAATTGGACCAATCAAAACTATAATATTATTTGCCATACTTTAAGAAAAATTGAAATCATGCCCCTGCTTATGTGATGCTTTTCTAGCTAAAAATGTGATTCGATAACAACGAATCTAAATAACTAATTTTTATTTTGCATTTTTAGCATTTTTTGTAATTTTAGGTCTCTTTTAAACCATTTTTCAATAATCGACAGAAAATTCACGAGTTTATTATAATTTTTTTTTTTTTTTTATTATTATTTTACGTTATATATTTTTTCACTTACAATTTAACATCTGTGCATACATTTTAGTTTTAAAAATTTACATTATAGGTACACGTACACCGTAAAAAGTTTTAGAAGAATGCAAATAAAAATATAAAATACGTCGTATAAATATATAATAGGTACATATATACCTAATACACAATAACAATATATATAATTTAAACAATTTTAAAGGTATTTATGTATTTAGATTATAAATTAAATTTTTGAAGGGCATTTTTGTAAGTTTTTGTGTTTATTAGCACATTTTTATAAGTTTTTAAGGGCATCAACATCCGGGCTCGAATAATAATTTAATATAACTATAATATTATGTACGATGTACCTATATATACATACTTATTATAATATATTGTTTATTATTATTATTATTATTATTATTATACCTGCAAGGCCGTGATTGAAAAAAATTTTCAAGATGAGGGATCAGAATTGTTTAGTTTAATTCCAAAAAATTTCAATATTTTATTTCGTATTAAATTTATTGCTGAATTTTTTCTATTTTGAAAAAAAATTCGGTGGGTCCAGACCCTATTAACCTTTGCCCAGGCTTCTTCGCCAGCCCACGGATACGGTCTTGCAGATAGTATTCGACATTATTCTGGACATTCCTTATTAGTTATTAGTATAATATACCCATATAATTATTATTATGACGACGAAAAACGTCTCCAAATATCATATAATATGCACAATACATAACTACCTATACGCGACCCGCGTTTATAGGTAATTAAATATAATATACTATTATATTGTTAATTGTTATTATGACTTATATGGAAGTACTTATTAAACATTGTCTGTATCCATCGAGAATGGGTTTTTGACGTGAGCAGAAGTAAAAGTAGGAGGATTATTGGCTAGGATTATTTATATATATAGGTAGTAGTTAATAACTTAATAGATATAATATATTAGTAAATATACGTAAGACTTTTTTTCACATATTTTTTCGTTGGCCCGTTTGAGTGATGCCCTCTGCCCTCCTTTGTACTGCAGTATAATGTGGAGCATATAATAGCTGCTGGTATGTACATAAGTACTTATACTTGGGCTACTGCACTCTAAAATCTGAAGTATACTATATTAAAACTTATATACTAATATATTTTTATCACTAAATATTATATTAATATCTTCTCATTATATTTTTTAATATGACTATATATTGCGTATCAATACCAATATCTATTGGCTATTCATATACCTATATGGAGTAGGTAGGTATTTATTTATTTATTTATTTTTTTTATTTATTTAACGCCAAACGGCAATTCAAATGAAAATTATAAAAGTAAAATAGATTAAAATTTAACAATAGTGATATTAAGAGATAACACAGTAATAATAGTAATAATTAAATAATAACATAAG
>JAIPRL010000232.1:138886-173177 GCA_025469235.1 Pemphigus obesinymphae | reverse complement strand
TATTTTTGATTAAATAATCCTAATATATTAACAAAACGATGGATAATTTTGTTCAAATTATTATATCAAATTAATATAAATAACAATAGTTTAGTTTGTCAGTTATGAATAAAATGTATAGTTTCACAAAAAACGGACGTACGCGTCCGACGCGGCTAGGAAAACACTTATACAGAAATCCTATTAACCAGTCCAATGAATCTGACGCGGCGTCCAGACGCGGCTAGGAAAACGTACCTTTAGGTAGGTACCTACTCGAAGCCACATTTTTCATTTTTGTATTTTATACTATAATTAAAACCATTTTAAAATTTTAAAATGTTCAACATAAATATGTAATTAAATAAAAACAATTTTTAAAAAGTGCTTCGGTCATTTTATGGAAAATTCGAATAATTTTTAAAAATTAAAATTGATGTACTCGTTGCGATGTTCGGATGGAAATGGAATCGTCTATTTGAATGAAAAATATACGTACGTCTCACAAAAAAACACAAAATCGTACCAACAAAGTATAATAAATTGTCTAAATAATACTCCTTAGAATTGTGTGGTGTGGAGGCTCCTAAAATATAATATTCAAAAACACATATTATATTTTCGCTAACGACCGTACTACGTTAAATACAAAACTGAATTTGTTTCATGGGTACACGCATGTATGAAAAAAATTTGGTGGCGAATTGTATCATAACTTGGTATAAATTGGTCGCTGACCATGACATAACTATAACTACCTAATATACTATTGTGTTTGGGTTGATAAATTGTTAAAATTAAATAAATAGGTAATAATGACAGCGAGAAAAATATTTTCTCCGACTTCAAGCAATGGAAATAAATTTCGATCCAAAATATAGCTGGTTTTTAGACAGTGTGTTTGAGTCTATTTCCCACTTTTCATTAAGGTGCTATTATGTTTTGGATTTTTTGCTCATAGTGACACGATTGCATTGGGAAATAATTCTATATACGCCCTTGATACGTCACACAATTCACGAATGCGAATAACTACAAGCAACTGATTATATTTATTGTTACTGTCAATGCCTCATTGTGGACCGGTTCGATTTATACGAACGCGATAAAGGCCGTTAATAGGAATTAATACGGGATATCCGTTAGATTACGTAGCTACTCGATGTCAATGTACATTGTGTATAATCTCGTTTTTCATAGTCATTACTCATTACCTTTTTCTATATCTAATTTCTATATTCGTGGGTCAAACAAAGATACACACATTTTCAAAGAAAAAATATCTTATTTGTTTTCTGATAAAAATCCAAAACTTCCAAGAAAACGAGAAAGGGAGTCGAATGCATGTCGCGATCGAACGCCGGCTGACCTAGACGACCACGATGTAGATAACCTATAGGGTATATACAACGTGGCAATATTGCCCATCGGTACACAACTCCCCCTGTAATACGTACTTACCTTCATAGAATACCTGCCATAAAACCTACTATCTAGGCAGGTGGATAAACTGTCGATAGGTAAATTGTCGTCGTCTGGGTTAGGTAGGACGGAGGTATTTGTATAGTGTATACCTAGGTTACCTATAATAATAATAATAATAATATTGTCGATACTGTTCGAGATTGACACGGAGTGATTGCGCGTGTTTCGTGTTTCCCAGACGTTATCCGCCGAGCCGGCCCGTTTCCGTTTGTATTTTCCGCGACCGCTGCCCGAGTACATCGTCGCTCGTCCGTATTCTTATTTCGCGTTTATAATATCATTATTTACCGGTCGTCGTCGGTTACGCGCGTACGTAGTATTTTCGATTTTGCCGTTTGTGATCGTCGTCCAACCCAACGAAAACATGGAACACACGATCGCATTAAACGTGTCTGACAATGTCGATATGACATCTCCGAACGACACTGTAGCTGTAGCACAAGTCGAAAATATGCAAATGCTGGACGATAACAACAATGACAATGTTATAAGGGATCTGTTGGCTTTATTTGAAAACTATGCGGACACTGTCGAACTAGATGATATTCGTGATATATGTAGTTTGCATTGTGACTTGGTGAATTTTAACACGAAAACCATTTCCGTCAACGTGGTAGTGAAAACGAAGATTTTTGAGAAAAAAGATATTGTCGCGGATGTCTTTAAGATGATTAGATTTTATGTACAACTAGGAGATGATTTAGAATACATGGAAAAACATCTACCAATGCAACCAAAAAATGAGATATTGGGTCTCATAAAGAAGTATGATTTAGTTTCAGTACCCACAAATGACAGGTCTATGACATTATCCAGGGTTTGTGAGAGCTTTCCTACTCAAACATGTATCTATCAATGTATGATTCCCAATCCATTAGTACCTAATGAATTGATCAAATCAATCATCAGTGACTATCCTAAAATAATGACGACAACAGCTTTTGCTTATTTTATACCAAATACAAATGACGCATATTGCACGCTGTTAAAAGAAGCCCATATGGTGTACAGGTATATATTATATTTTATTACTAGACAAGGTATGCCTTATAGAAAAATATCTGAGGTAGTTATCAGCTTTGAAATGATAGTTGAGCCTGAAATAGTTGTCAAGTGTCTACAATATACTCATGCAGCAATCATTAGATCACAAATATCGTTTGACAAGCAAATTAATATGTTAACAACTACTAAACTTATTACCATACAGAATACAAACATAACTGTAGCAGCAAGTGTTCACCATGCAGCTAAGATGTGGAGAGATATAATACTAAAAGTGGATATGACAACTATAGAAAAAAATCTTCGCGAAGCATCAAAGGTGTGGGAAGTGGAAAAACTAAAACTGGATATTTTCAAGCGAAAGTAAATTATAATTACTTATAAATATTAATTTAATTAGACAAAACGAATCTCCTTTTTTTATATATATATATAAGCAATTACTAGTCAATATAATATAAGGTATATTTACTGCATAAAGCATTATGTATAAATTAATAATACCTACTCGGATGATAATAATTTGTTTGTTATTTGGTTTAATTAATTTTGGTAATACCTATATATCTAATTTAAATATTTTCTAATTAAACTGAATTGTATTTAATAGATTCAAATTATAATTTTTTTTTCTTTTTTACATTTCAATGTTTAAAAAATTATATCAAAATTTAAAAAAAAAACTAAAAATAAGAATATTTAACCAGTTGTTTTACTTTGTAACATTACTATATTCCTAGTTTAAATAATACAGCTTACTTTACTTTATTTGGATTTATTTAATATTGTTATTTATTATGTTTCCTTGCCAGTTAATTATTTACTTGTAATATTCTAATTATGAGTGAGTATAGTAACACATAAGAAGGTACCTAATTTATTAGGAATTTCAGAAAATTAATTTTATACAAATTCTATATCTAGTGATATATGTACGAACAATTTATAGTCAATTTATTATAATTAGGTACCTACCTATATACAAAAATAAAGGAAAACATAAATTACCTATAAACAATTTTTGGTTTCCGAATTGGGTCAGATTAAATTATATAAGTACCTAACCTATAGTTGCTCCAAGATCTAAACTCATTGTAAACTGATTTCACTAAAAATCTGCAATCTATCTATATTGTATACCCTTATGGTAATTGTAACAAATTTTGGAACAAACATAATTTTAAATTGCCAATTATATTTATATACCTAATGCCAAATATACTTAGGTAAATAATTAATCGAATTGTAAGAATAATTATGTAGGTAAATTTTATATAAAAATAAGTATATAATAATAATAATAATAATTAAATTTTGTTGAACAAATTATAAAATGACTGATAGGTACAGTTACCGCCAGATAACTTGGCACGGCGATAGTGGCAAGACTACTGTTTACCAGTGTCCAACGTCAGCTACAATTGTTTATTTTTAAATCTATCACAATAAACCATCTGACCAGGTGATTGAACAGAAAAACTAGTTTGGGAACAATTACTGGTAAACCCCGGTTTTGCGACTCTGCCGCCGTGCCAAGTTATCTGGCAATGACTGGGTACCAAAATTTATCAAATCATTAAATGTGTTAAATTTGTTTAACAATACAAGTAGGTATATATTTATATTTGCTTTATATTTATTCAATCCTGCGTTAGTTATAGAATAAATAGGTAGGTATTTAAACTTTTTCAGCCCAATGCTCTATCACATCTTTTCAAAAATGTAGCAAAAAAAAAATTGTTTATATGTACCTAAGTAGGTACTTAAACATTTTTTTATAATAGATAAATATTTATAATTTTTTTGTGATTGATATATAATATTATATTTTAATTATCAAACAAAAAATAAAATTGTGCATAGAAAACCTAAATAAAATATTTTTGAATATAATGAAAAATATTCAAATAATACGTTCAATCTGTGGACTTAGTTTAGAAATAGTTATTCTCATCACTTCTCAAAATTCATCTCCGATTAATACTTGATTTTAATAGCAGCCAGCGCAGAAAATCCATGTTTCACATAGGTAGGATGTAGCAAAAGGTATAAGGTAAGGTAGTACATTTATCAAAGTTTTGTTAGCCAAAGTACCTACTGTACTTTGATATGTGTTAAAAATTAAGGTAACAATGAACAATGCTGTAGCTCAAAGTTGGTGACATTCTTAATTGCCAAGGGCATAAAACCCAATACCGTAATTTTGGCATTGTATGTTTATGTATTTATATAGTGATGACCATTTTTTTTATATTAATTCTACTCCAAAAAATAATTAAGTAATAAAAAAAAGTTCATCGACCTCTATAAAGGCATAAAATTATTAAATTACCAGGAGTGTTAATGATTATATTGATCTTTATTCTCTTCTATTCCACTGCTTCCATTACTGACATTTGTGACACCTTTTGGAGAAGTGATGCACAATTTGAATAGATCTGGTATAGAAAATATTTTGTGTAGCAGGCTAGTTTCCTTTTCTTTTTTTACTATTTGTATAAGCTTTTTTATTTTAATTGGTACTTGTTTAGTTGATGCCCGCCCAGAAAGTAATCACCCGGCACTCTTTCTCTCATATTTTAATATGCTATTAATACATGTAAAATATATTTATTGTACGTGTTATATTATATATGTGTTAAACTACATTAATAGATAAATAAATATATTCAAACACTATAAAATTCAATTATAATCAAAATAAAATTGTCAATCTTTTTTTTTAATATGCTTAATACAAAATAAAATTCACTATCATGCAGGTGGCCAAAATTCGATATATCTTTTAATATTTCCCTAAAGTTTAAAGGGATCGTCTCCATTTTTACATCACCACATAAACTCTATAAGTATGAATTCGAGGAAGTTATCTTCGTTTTTTTGTTATCCCATTTAGCACTTCCCCACATTCTCTATACATTTTGTTTGTATTACATCTCAATACTATTTTTATATCAGGGTTTTTTCCCAAACAATACTCTTAAAATATAATATAATACGTAGAATATCTAATTATATTTTACACATACCAATAAGCAGAGCTGTAAAGAGTACTTTTAAAAAGTGTTTGAGTAAGTAAAAAAAATATTGTTGAAAAAAATATTTAGAGTAATTCTCAAATACTTATTTATCCAATATACTTAAATAAATTAAGAAATAATTTTCAAAAACTTAAAATATATATATATATATTTATATATATTATATACATTTTATTAATATAGGCATATGATAATTATACATAATATTTACTGACATATTTTGAACAAATTATGTTTCTGAAATGTATTAATATTATAATTATATGACCAAATGACTATTACATTTCAAAAATATAATTTGTTCAAAATGTTTGTCAGTTATATTGATATTACCTATTTATTTTGTTATAATAGCACCATCTATGCTATATATTTTTTCGACTGATGCACTGCTGCTTAACCATGCTCATAATCACACTATAATAGTACAATTATATCATGATTTTAAGCTTTAATCTATTAAATAAATCTTATAGCTTATCTGATTTTATAATATATATTTTGTTTTTCGTATACAATTTGCGAGATGCGACATTTTGATTTTCAATAATATAATATAACATAAATATAAAATGTAAAATTATTTCAAATAAATTAGTATTTAATACCATAAAAAAATATTTGAATACTACTCAAGTTTAAGAAAGAAAAAAATTATTTGAATAAAGTATTTGAATACCAATATTCAAACACTTTACAACTCTGTCAATAAGTGTATTAAAAAAAAAAAAAAAATGAGAAATAGAATGCTGGGAGGGCGTCAACTACATAAGTAGGTACCTTTTAATTGTATAAGTGTATAAAGCCTCGTCACACTTTTTTAATTGAACACTGAACTGCACATGTTTACGAATCAAAATTTGTAATATATTATGAGCATGCAAACATGTTGCAAGTCCTGTTTCCCAGTTTCTATTTATTTTTGATGATAATATATATTTATATAGGTATATCATAAACATATAGACTTTCAATTATTTAAGAAACTATAAATCAAATTAAACATCTGGAAAACCTTTATTCTTTGAATAAAAATAATGCATTTCAGTTCCTTTCATAAATTGAAGTCGGATGCGACAGGAAACTAAATTTTTTTAATATTTATATTACTTGTGACAAATATAATTGGCACTAAAAACTAAGAAAACATTATCTTTTATAATATAAAAATATACATTCTTATTGAAATTTCTAAAAAAAGTTATTAAATTACTCATAAATAGATTATTATATATAAATATAAAGGAAATACTATAAATTTGTAGCTTATATTTAAATCATCTTTACTACTAATTTTAAATTGCAAAACTAAATTTATCATAAAAAGTTGTTGAATCATTTTGTAGGTAGGTATATTATGATATATGATAATTATATGAATCTTAAAATTTTTATGATTTCTTTTGTTATAATAATAGAACTTATAAATTTAAGTGATATTTGGAGGTATTATGTAAACTTGTTTTTATTTTTAGCTCGATTTTTAATTACTATAATAATTAATTAGTAATAAAATACCTAATGATAATACCAATAACTATCTACTAGGTACATATATAGGTAGTCAGTGGCACAGAAATTCTCAATGGGGGGGGGGGCTAATACATATTTAAAAAAATGATCCATTGGTAGCCTTACCTCTAATCTTGAACCCTACAATTTACATAAATATAGCCCATATACATATATATATATACATACAAATATCTCAAAATCTATAAATGTTTTGAATATCCCAAAAATTTTTTTTATATAAGTAAAGTACAACATATTTGTTGAAAATTTCAACTCTTGGACATCATAATTACTTCTTTAAAATACCAACTAGACTCAATTTGCTGCCGGAAAGTATGTAATGTAGTAATAGTCGGAGCACTTCTTCTAGTAGATATTTTTATTAAACATAAAAAAAAAACACATAATTATAAAACCAATACATTCCTCGCTCCGCTCATTACCTATCTAATAAATCAGTTTACCACTCAATATTAACTCAACAATATAAAACAAAATATATAAAAAATATTATGCAAAAATTATTATTAAAAATTATTTATTGTGTATAAATACACTTAATTTGTAATTTAAAATATCTATTATATAAATTTTTTTTAACAATTCTGTTACGAAATTAAAATCATTAAAAGGACGCTATACATGCGTTTTAATAAGTTCAACTTGTCTCCTAGCTATCGTAGATTCAATATTTAAACAGAATATGATAGATGAAAATATTTACTATGGATAAACATGGAGTTTTTTTTTGTTAAAATAATTTTTTCAAATTTTTTTTTTTTAATTTGGAAGTTTGATGTTTTTCAATCACAAACATTAGATAGGTATTTAAATATACTTATCAAACAAAAACTCTATGTTCGGGTTTAGTTTAAGTTCTCATCTTTTATTTAGTGTTATTAGTTAGTTTTATTTAATTTCTCTTTTATGATAATTTTCGAACAAACTGAGTTCAGAAAGGCACAAGTAGTTTTTGGACAAATGTGATTACACAACAATAAGAAGTGATACAGATATGAGACTATTTTTAGATTAGATACCTTGAAAATGCATTTGAATATTTTTTAATTGTTAAATTTTCATTATTCAAAAAACTTCTTAAAAACTGCCTACACAGGATCCCTTAAAAACGTAATAGCGTCATCTTGAGAAAAAATAACCAGCGAGTAGCAAAATAGAAATCACAATACATATTGAACATTCAGATTATCCTCATAACTGTAAATAAATCCATGGTTTTTAATTTCAACTATGCATTAAAGTTATATTTATCTCACGATTTCCACAGTAGTATTCGAATCTATGTCATGGTCATCATCAAAAGAAAATATAATTGATAACAAATATTTTTTTTTTTTTTTACAATAACAATAGGTACCTACCTCATTAATAATATAATATAATTAGGTACAAAATTGTAAAAAAAAAAATACTGTCTAGGGGGGATCTATTCTCCATATCCCCTCTATGTGTACGCCACTTCTAGGCACTTAGGTACTAAGTATCTAATTAAGATTAACAAATAACATTATGAAACATAAAATATCTGTAATGTCAAGTTTAGTGGGTATGTGGAAATTAATAATTACATAGGAAATAGTCGACCAAGATAATACATAGGTAATATTATTATTTATCATACATCGCATTAATGGATAACTCGTAACTACCAGATTTTTAGTTCATTTGTCGGTTGCAATAATCACTTCCGTCCAACATGAAAATTGGACGCAATTGGTTATTGCAACCCCTGAAAATGTATTTTTCAAATTTTTTCAGTTTTTTATAACTGAATCACTGAGTAATAAGGGGACATGTCAAGAAAACCAAACGTATACATAATGGGATCAAAAGCAAAAACAAGACATGTCCAAGACGAGACTCTTTTCTGCTCTTAACTATTATTTAATCTTGATTTTTTTTTCTCATATGCAACTGCAGGACATGTCTTCTTTTAACACCAGACATACCTCTAGGTGTTAGGAACATAATGGCGTGACAAACTCATTTTACCGAAAATTGGATACGTCCCCTTTCTAAATTCAACGATTCAACTATTTTCATGAATATAATATATTATACCTACACCGAAATAAATTGTTTCGATTGGTGTACCATGTCGCCTTCAATTTTTATCACGTCAAGATTATTATTATTATTGTTATTATAAGTACTCTTGTTTTATTTTGTTTATTAGTGTTTTCAGGAATTAAAAATGACGAAATAAAATTGGATTAATTCTTAAAAATTAACTTAACTGAGTTTCAGTTCAATGTAACTAGTTATTGTTTAAGTTAATATCACTAAAAATAAGTTAATGAAAATCTTAAATGAAAAATTAATAATCGTAGTGTATTTTTGATATTTGTTTTACGTGATTGTAGAAAACCACTTTTTAATACAAAAATGCAGCGTTTTAAATTAATGCTAAAAACGGCAATTAGCTTAAAGTAAACCAAGTGTAGTTGCCAAATGCAGATTGCACAATCGTTTTCAGTAACAAAAACCTATATAAATAAAAAACGCAATTTACGCAAATAAGAAAAAAAATGTCATTCATATAAAATTTAAATTGCGACCCTGGCATGTGCCCCTCTTGTCATGACAAGTTATGTTAGGTTATTATATAGGCTAATTTCGGCCCTATCACTTTATAATAAAAATTCTTACGGGTATAACTCCCCAAGCTACGCCTATGTTTCCCCCATTAGTTTTGTCTCTTGTCTGCACTCTACTACCCCCGTTTGATACCGAATTCTTTGGGCGTCGTCAATCGTCATACAACCTGTGGTGGATTTGGGGAGGGATGCAGGGGGACGGAGTTACTCTTAATTTTTGTCATGTTTAACAGCTTACCCCTTTATTTGTTCATCAAGGAACGCAGAGGACGCTTTTAATCCGTTTTAATTTGAATTTAACATTTGTTAAAAATGTCAATTTTCTTTGGAAAATAATGAAATTACAAAAACTAATGTTTTTCATTTCAATCAGAAACTTATTACTATTTTAATACGGATCTCAAAGAAATTAGTTAAATAGTTTTTTAGTATAAGTAGTATACGAGTATAAGTAGGTACCTATATATATTTTTGCTATGTGTTTTATGCGAGTAATTGGTTATACTTGTGTACAGCATATTATGTTGTACACACACTAATATCAATTGATTGATACTGACAAACGACAGTGTACAGGAAAATTGCCTATGCATAACCCCTTGAAAATCCTTGAATACTGCATTGTGCAATGTAATTGACGCTGAGTGTACCTAATAATTTATTTACGACTATGTCATTGAGTGAATAGTCTCATGGTTACCCTATGATAATAAATTGACTATATGGCTTATGTGAAAAGAGGAGATAAAAATTGGGAACTATACGATGATCTCCAGAAAAAACCAATGACCGTAAAAGATACGATCAAAATAGCAATCGAGTTTTTCCCTTACACGATATGAGTATTTAGAACAATTAACTTATATTACTAATTTAATATAGTCTTTTAAATTTATTTTGGACAGAAATTCTAAAAAAAAAAACTATAATTAAATGTATTGACTTTTTTTATATATACGTTCTTAAATAGTACTAGGTACCTACTTTTTTTTTGGTGATTTACAGAACCAAAACAAGTTTTAAAAACCATATTACCTAATTATTATTGTTAATATAAGAATATGGTATAGAATAGTAATATATATATATATAGTAATAAGATTCATAATAATTTGGTAATATTCTGTTTGGACTATAACTTATAATTTGAAATGGTAGAAGTGGCGTATTTACGGAGAGAGTTTCCGGGTTATGACCCCCCCCCTAAAAAAAAAGCCGCAAAAAAAATTATCAAAATATAATCTGTTTTTTTATCTGAATTTTACAGGGGCGTTATTTCAGTTTTTTTTCGGGTGTGCGGGCTTTTAGGCAAGCCAATTAACATTTCATCGGGTAATTTTTCTTCACCTTTTAATGCTATTAAACAAAAATATGCAAAAAAAAAAAAAAAGGTCTTTTAAAAGGTTTTTTTTCTAACTCTTGCCCCCCTCTCACGAACGGTAAGGGATGGAGAACTATTGGTAACCATAATATCAAGTTATCATGAAATTTTGGTATTTTCATAATCCTATTCAAAAATCATTATTTATTTATTTATTTAACGTGATACACTTAACAAATAACAGTCAACGCTAATCTTCTAAATGTTTGTCTACATTAATATTATTAATTAATTTAATTTATGATACTAATACGAACCTTTCTCATATTTCGGATGTACTTCCGAAAAAAATTGATCTAAAATCTTAAAATATTCACAGATTATGTGTTTTACTATTACATGTAGATTGTAGGTATACGTTATTATCGTTTTAAAAATATTTTTTTGACAGTTTATTATATTTAACTCCACTCAGAATCGTTTTATCAAAAAAAAAAAATGTATTAATTTATTATCATAGGGTAACCATGAGGCTACCTATTCACTCAATGACATAGTCGGAAATAAATTATTAGGTACACGATGTAACTCTGCGCCAACCACATTGCATAATCCAGTCCATTCTTTAAATGTATTCAAGGATTTTCAAAGGGTTATGCATAAGCAATTTTCCTGTAAACTGTCTTTGTGAGTATCAATTGATATTAGTGTGTGCTAAAACTTAATATGCTGTAGACAAGTATAACCAATTACTCGCATAAAACACATATCAAAAATATATAGGTACTTACATATACTCGTATTATGAAATAACTATATTTAACTAATTTCTTTGAACTCTATATTAAAATACGTTTCTGATGTAGCGTAAATTCCAGGATTATCCATAGAAATTCATATAAATTATTTACTAACTACTTGAGTAAAAAATAAATAAAAAATTTTCAATTTTTACGATGGTGGGGAAGAAATGATTTTATATAACCCCTCCCATAATAAAGTTAACTTTTCTTATGTTTCGGATGTCGTTCAAATTCAGGCATTGGGCATACAAGTTCATACAAATTATGTACAAAATATTCGCGCCAAAAAAGTTCAAGAATTGTGATTTTTTAAGATGGGGGGAGGTTGAAGAAACGTTTCTATAACCCCCCACCCCACACTAAAATCCACTTTTCTCATGGTTCCGGTGCCATACAAATTACGTACCAAATATTGGGAAAAAAAAAATTTCCAAAATATCCAATTGGGAGGACGTCGAAGCAAAGATTTTTTCCATAGAAAATTACTAGGTACCTACATTTATACTTTTGATATCCCCTCCCAGCTCCCACACTATATTAATCTATATACATTACCTACTATATTATTGCAATTTGTAGGTACCTTTATACTTTTTTGGGTATGAGTTGAATAGGAGTTTTCGAATAAAGCATTTTCTGATAGATAATTGATTCTTATTGGTATTTTAAGAAGATGCCTCTTGTCCTGAGTCGTCGATGATTTTTTATCTTTTCCCGAAACAAATTTTAAACACATTTTAAGTAAAACTAAAATCTAACCATAAAAAAAAATTAAAATACATTTTGAAAGTAAATTATAAATTTTAATATTTTATTGTGGTCCTATATTACAATAAATTTTTTTTCATTTTTTTTTATACGTAAAAGTAGCTATAGGTACTATTTTTTGGGTTGAAGTAGTTAGTCGTGTACGAATTTTTGGGTGAACAGTTTACTATTAAGAAGATTTTGAAAAGGTATATCAAATTTCATTCAAAATCGCTTTTCGAAAGCAATAATTTATCTTTATTTTCAAATTTAAAACAATAGTTCTATAATATCCGTATTATACACTCCCAAGCACAGTGGTCTAAAAACAAAAATAGTTGGCTAAAAATAATTTTTTTGAATTTCAAAATATTAAAATTTTGCTTCTGTAAATAATTTCTACACAACGCAAGGTCAGGGCGGTCCCGAGGGATAGGCGGGTTTGTTGGGGGGGGGTCTTTGAACGAGGTCGAAAGCGGTTGTTAATATGAAGTTCAGTTGGCAAATAGTAGAAAAATTCGATAGTCTTTTTTTTCCTTATTTACGTTTTGAATGAAGTACCTATTTTGGAATTTTGTTGGGAAATTACGCAGCAAGGAAATATTTTTCAGAATTTTAAGTCGGCAAACTACACTATTTTATGTTTTGTAGAGAAGTATTATATTATTTTTTTCAAATTTTCACTCCCCACAAAAAAAAAATCTTTCTTCGGGACGGCCCTGCTTAAGGTATACATCTGTATAAAAATAATGGCAAAATGTATTTATATTTATGGAAAAATAAAACATTTAAGTAGATAAAATGTTATATTTTAATAAATACTGCGGTTTTTGGTTCATAGGTAATCATTATATAACTTAATTGTGTCTACCAAATAAAATAAATGTCAATCAAAGTGTTTATCTTTTGTTATAGGTACCTATATAATATAGATACGAATTACAGATAGTATTTAATGATCTAATTATTAGATTAAGATTATTATCGACCCGTAGTGTTAGTTGAAATGTATACGTTGATAAATAATACAAAGATAAATCCATACGTTTTTAGAAACTTATAAAATTAAAAATATTTTTCACGGAACTTCACAGAAGATATTGGTACAATCAGACTACAATCTACTGAACAAAAGTGTGTAATATTTAGCTACGAATTTTCGCGCATTTATTCGTTGTAGTAAGCATTTAAATTTGCGTAGATTAATTATTTTATTGTGTATGAATTTTATTTTATTCTTACATACTATGGCTTTAATTCCTAAAATTACACGAAGGCAAATTCATGACCAGATTGTAATGAATACTACAAACCAATGTATCAATGAAAAAAAAAGAAATAGCATTAAACTATGTTTTAAATACAGGTATGTGTAAAATGGACCCAAACAATGTTGAACTACAAGATAAAAAAATTAAATTTTCATTTTTGGACCACTGTGCCAAGATTTACAGAAATTGCGAGACGTTAAAATTATAAATTGTTATAAGTACCTATTGATATATAAAAAAAAATCCTGGTGAAAATTGGCCTAGATTTCCTCACATATAGGTACATATTTGGACAACTTTTTATAAACATATAAGTACCTAGATGTTTTTATTCTTAAAATAATATATATTTTTTTTTTTTTACTGTAGATAACGAGACACAACTATTTTCACCGATAAAACAAAACAGACCGAATAAAATAGACACCTATACTTATACTTATGATTACCTACCTAATTATATATTAAAAGCTCCTGACTTTATTTTCTAATTGTAATTTATATTTATACTGCTTACAACAACAGAACAGTTAATTTTGATTTAATTTATCTGAAATTGTTTATATATCTCGCATAATGCCCCGCAAATGCTCGCGCCGGCACTGATGTTAATATTATATAATAAAAAATTGTATTGGACATTGTAACAAGATAATTTAAATCAACATAGATAGGTACCTATAAGAGTATAGGTAATTTAATAAAACTGGATTTCAACACAATCGATGTGAAAAATTAGGAAAGTGTCTCAGAATACACTTCAATTTGATTTGTGGGGGGAGGGGTCCTTTCGTAGCATGGTAATGTGGAAAAATCTTGAACGTCAGTGTATAATAACAACGTGAAACACTTTAAGAGAACCTAATGGGTGCCACTTATTTTTCAAACATCGGAATTCCTCTGAGGATCGGCATTTTTTTAATTCTATTTAGTCTAAAATTAAACCTTATTAAGTTTCGGGCAAATCAAATAAAACTAACACGTGTCCACTTGAGCCCAAAGTATGAACTTTTACAAAAAAAATCAAAATAATACGTTAATACGTTTTTTGGTAACTATTGCTTACACTACCGGATATATGAAAAATAGTTTTGAATAAAAAATATTTTTCATAATAAAGTCTATAAAAAAGTTTCTTTACATATTTTCTCTATATATCTTAGTTACAAAAATATATGCTAATATCCCAAAAATCGTCAACCTATTAAAATTTCAAAAAAAAAAATTGTTTTTTTCAAAAATGTCTTTTGAAAATTCATTTTTTTCGTATTATGTATTTTTTAATGCTTATAAACTTTTTTAAAGACAGATTTAAATTATCATACTTGCTTTTTGTATTAAACCTAAAATTCCACGTCAGTATATATATTTTTAATTTTTTTTTTAATTAAAAATTAAAAAGTAAAATCAATTCCAAGAATTCACGGTAATCGTCTCTTGGCCACTTTTCATACAATTTGTTTGTACAAAATCTGTTTTAAATCTAAAATCATTTTTTTTCAAATAATCTTTAAAATCTTGCAATCCATATCTATAAACATTTATAGAATAAGTAACTTTAAAAGTAATATAAAACAAATAATACGCTCTTTTAAATATTATTTTCACAATTATTTAATTTTTTGAAGTTTTGATTGGATTTTAGGCGTGACGCCGTTAATTTAAAAAAAAATATGTAAGTACTCTTCGTGGATTTTTACGTTTAATACAAAAAGTAAGTATGATAAATGAAATCTGTCTTTAAAAAAGTTTATAAGCATTAAAAAATACATAATACGAAAAAAAATGAATTTTCAAAAACATTTTAATAGGTTGACGATTTTTTGGGATTTTAGCATATATTTTTGTAACTAAGATATATAGAGAAAATATGTAAAGAACCTTTTTAATAGACCTTATTATGAGAAATATTTTTTATTAAAAACGATTTTTCAAATATCCAACAGTTTAAGCAATAATTACCAAAACACGTATTATTTTTATTTATTTTTGTAAAAGTTCATATTTTTGACTCAATTCGACACGTGTCAGCTAGTCCACTGGACTAATAGTGACTGTCACTACCCATTGAATGTTTTCCCCATTTATTTGCGGTAAGATTTTGAACGTTCAACCTTTACCCAGTTTTCTTTTTTTTTTTCATTATTATTATTATTATTCTAAGTATAGGTACACTTTATAATAATTAAATGATTTACGCGGATGATTTAATAACGAACATAATGTCGTTTATAATATAAACAATATTTATACGATAATTATTGGAAATTGGAAATTTGATAATTATTGGAAATTCGGGCTGGCTATATTATTGTAATAATATGCACATGGCTGTAATGTCGTTTCCGGGGAAACGAGTATAGGTGCACGCGAGTTGAAAACCACAAACGAACGTTAGTTAGTCGACTATAGACCGCTGTCCACGTATTGTCGTATAAAGTATAATATCCACTTGAGGCGCGATGAGTTCAGACGGTTTCAGCAGGGAGAGTTCGGACGACAGCCACGTGAACGTGTACCAGGCGACGGCCGAATTGTCGTCCTCGTCCGCCGGCGGTCAGTCGAGCAGTACGGCGCCGGGCGAGTACGGCGACGGCGACTCCCAGCAGATGGACGGCGCGCGCCGGCGGAAGACGAAAAGCCGGCGGCGTCGCGGAGGCAGCCGCCGTAGACCGATGTCCGTGATCTCGACGGACCTGGACGCCACCACCAGCAGCGAGACGTACGACGACGGCGACGACGGCGGCAACGACGACGACGACGGCCACAGCGACTTCACGGAGGGGGAGAACAGCGACGGGTGCGAGTCCAGCCGCCCGCCGCCCAGCCGTCCGCGGCGACGGCGGACGCGCAGCAAATCGTCGAGCGGCTGCAAGCCGTCCGGTCAGCAGCGCAAGAGACGCGGCAAGCCCCGCGCCAAGAAACGCAGCAGCAGCAGTTCGTGCGGACCGCCCAAGTCCCGCAAGAGGAAGTCGTCCGCCGCGCCGAAACGGCGTCGTTCCCGCGGCGGCGGGTGCGGGCCTGCGTCCGGCGGCCGCAGCGGCAAGCGCACGAAGCGAAAGGAACCGACGCCGAGCAAATGCAGCGCCACGGGTGCGGGGACGAGCCAGGGTACTACGGTGGTGTTGCCGGGCACGAGCTCCCGGCGCCGTAAACGCGACGACGGGCCGTCGTCCGCGTACGCCAAACGCAGCAAGAAATGAAATTTTCAGCACCGGTTAAATTAACGGCGTATCGACTAACCCACCATCCAGTTCGACATTAAGCTGTTACAACAAATATTATATTCACATTCGATTGCACAGTGTAGTCTGATTTACACATAAATTAAACGTTTTTCATTACCTATAGGTATATGTCATAAGCGTTTTTGTAAAAATTTTATAAATACAGATTTAAGTATTTAGAAAATACAAGAGAAACCAAAAATACAAGCTAAAAAAAAAAAAAATCATTATTCTAACCACTGTTGGGTTAGTAACGTAAGTCCAGTATGATGTAGTCGTAAATTTTTTAGTGGGTATACGCTGAAGCTTGAGAGATTTTACCCTACCCAGTGGCGCATATTTTGTCTTTTTTTTTGGGGGGGGGAAGAGGGTGTGGTCCTCTAAATTATTTCAAGCCCCCTATTTTTTCAGAATTAAAACATTGATAAAAGTTAATATTATGGTGGAGTTGAAGTACTTACCCCCCCCTATTTGGCTAATTGGGACATGTGTGAAGTTGGCCCTACCGTATTATCCAATCAGTTCGAAAATCATGCCAATATTTTGCAAGTGATTTGCAAGAATTTGCAAGTCCATTCCCGTAATTTGCAAGTAATTATTAGCCGAAATATCGCTAATTAGTAATTATAGAAAGGTAGGGCCAACCTCATGTAGTCCTACCATGTTGCCCTAGAGAGTCGATGTGGTATCAAAATATTCTCCTCAATTTTCAAGTCTATTCCCGCAATTTGCAAGTTGTCCTAAGGGGCCCTATGACGCTTCAAAGTTTTATACTCTTGTTCACCGTATGTCGTATGTCTGTCATCTCTTCATTTCCATGAATTTAATATAAATACATATTTACAATAACTCTTAGAATACATTCAAACATAATACATTTTAATAATATACGTATTCAAAGTTGTATTATATAATGTGTATAATTCATTATAATCATGTTTATTTTTTAATAAATTGATACCTATTTTTGTTTTGAATACCTTATAATAATTATTATTATTTATATTTACATACATAGGTGTATATAAACATATTTGTTATTGTTTTCATAATCATCGATGAATTAATAACTAAATATTGATTTTGTTCAATAATATTGTAGTAGGTATGTACCCAAAAATTAAAAAAGTAGGTAATATTTTGGAGAATTGCATTTTACCGACATTTTTTAAGACTTTCGAACTTATAAACTTAAATATTTTAATTTTATTAACAAAAAATGCCTTTATACCTTTTTTTTTACCCAAGCCACATGACCATCGTTAAGAAATATGTTATTGACGTACTTGTTTATAAGTTCATTTTAGCTATCTCATATTTTCATATTGAAACGTAATTATGTACGATATTAAAATTGCCTCAAACATATATTATTATATTATGTATACAGAGAACTAATATAGTGCTGGATCTAATTGTAATAATACTAATATATTTGCCGTATAAATTAAATTTGATCGACCTCTTTATTTTTAAAACTTTATGTTTCACATACCTATATAAAAATATCTAAAATTATACTCATATATACATAAGTATATGTGGGTTCACATGTTTGATAGTTTTATTATTTATTATTTTTTCTAATTTTTCTCTTAAATCATTATGCAATTCCTATCTGCCATCATATCTTCTTATATATGTAACATAATATCCAGTAGTGTAGTGTATTATTGAAATTGACTGTATACCTATTAAATTAAAAAATTCATAATTATTATTTTATTAAAACTATTCTCAAATTTCTTCAGATTACAGATATCCTCAGACGCATTAAAATTCTTCAGTTTTAAGAAATTTTCCCAGACCTGGCAACACTAATGTAACATATATATACATATATATATACAAATACAAAATATAAAAGTACCAAAATATCCATCGAAAAAAATTGCTAAAGAAAAAATTGTCTAAAATATGAATATAATAATACTATATATATATTATAATATATTTTATTATAATAATATAATAAAATTATTATTATAATAATATAATAAAATATGAGAAAATGTGTTTTTTTTTAGTGTGCGGTATATCATTGAGTATTCTTTGCGTTTTTGGTTATAACAAGCCAGAGTCTTTATTTGAATATTATCTTGTAAATGTTTTTCTGTTAAGTTTTTGAATCCCTTAAATGTATCTTTATTTAAAATTACCGTGGGAGAAAAGAATGCATTTTTTCATTGGAACAGTTATTTGAGCATATTGTATGTTGTATGGAGTTTGGTGTGGTTTTCAGTTGGTCATATAACTTTTGAAATATTACATCCCGCATTAATTTGTTTGATACTAAGAATATCATATTTGGTTTCAAAAGTGTTTTTTAATAACAAGAGTCTTGATATATTTTTTATTTGTTTTATTTCATTATATTTGTTTGTGTCTACAATTTAGCGTTGAATTTTTAGCCATCTTTAAAAAATCATTATCAGTGTCAACGTATATGAAGGATAATCAGTATAGGCGACAGCTATCCCAAAAACGATTGCATCAAATGCACATGTATTTATTATTAAATAATTGGTTTTTTTATAACGACACGAAGATGCTATATTTCCATTTAATATTAATGTATTCAGGTGAGATCTCATTCTCATTTTAATAATACGATCAATTTCTGGACACAGATCCATATATTTTGTAGGAAGATGTTTTTTGTTATTATGTTTTAAAGGTCCAAAATATTAAAGTTTCGTCAATCACTAACCGAGTACCCACTTTCGCGTAAACTTAACTTGACTTCCCGAATGTTATAAAATAATACCGATAAAACTTGTTTGTTTGATGATAACTTGCATCCAGTAAGTTGATGAAAAATAGTACCTTCCAATTAAATAAATAGGTTTACGTAGATTTATTTTACTTTCCATATTTAAAATTAAAATTAAATCACAAAACGGTCGTACGGACTACAGACGTTCACAGTGAAATAGCAATGTCAAGTGTTTATTATTTATATCGCATTTACCAATAACATAATCGACAACGTTAATAATGCGACTATTGTGGATGATAGTATTATGCGATAGATTAAAATCCAGCATAGTTATCAGTCGGAAAACCGTGAAATCCAGTCATTACGCACCTAAACCGTAACATACCGGCAATCAGTAAACTTCGTAAATATAATTTAACAAAATATTGTAGTATTATCTAATATTTAAAAGTTATTAGAAACGGTTTTATATGGTCGTGTGGTTGCTTTTTTTAATACAAAGCATAAGATACGAACTAAACATATAAAATACACTAAAAACGAGTTTTTTTGATTTTTTAGTTGAATGGGTTGTTAAACGAAAAAAACACAAGTAACAATTTTTATAGGAAATTTAATTTAAAAAATATCTTATTCTAGGAAATTTTTGCTTATCAAAAATATTTTATGTCGTAATTGCAAAAATCGAAAAAAACGCCCTTTTCCGAACTTTAACCCCTTTGAGGGCCCTTTTAGAATTAATTAATTTTTATGAAACTTAACACAAATTATTTTTATATAGTTTTGAATAAATTCTGGGGATAGCCCGATCAATAATTGAAAAAAAAAAATTCCCCATATATATATTCAATGAGGGCCACCCTAATATATATACTTATATATATTATATGTGTGTATATATATAATATCTATATTATAATAATAAAATAGTCAGTACCTAGGTAGCTAATAATGATGTTGATACATGGATTGTGGGTATGTTATTTTTATGGTGTTGCATAAAAATATAACTATAATGTGCGTACCTAATATTAATTTGTATAAATTAAAAATTCACTATGTGTACTATGTAGACATACTAAACACGGTTTACAAGCATTTAATATTTTCGAAAATGGATAGGTGCATAATGATTAAATTGAAAGTTAAGTTATTTTCAATTGATCCTACATGCAATTCATCATATTTTAGTGTGTAAACACTAAAATAACAAATAAACTAACAAATATATATTATTATTTATGTTTGTAAAATATGTAGGTATACAACAATATGTTAAATGTGTAAAATTCATCGCCACTCGGTACCATTCCCAAAGTGAATAGAGCAAACAATAATTTACAATAATCATACAATCAGAGCCGTAGCGAAATTCGAGGGCGCCCTTGGCAAAGAACCGAATTTCCGCCCCTAAATTGGTAATAAGAAAAAAATCATAAATTTTTTTGAGTTGCGCCCCCCATTCTTAAAAATCTACTTAATAAGTAAAAAAAAGAAAGGTATTAACTTCCTTTTACAAGATTTTGCCCGTCGAATTTTCTCCCCCCCCCCTATTCTTAGAAATTTAGGGATAGATATTACTGAATTTCGATTTGTGCGCCCCCTTATTTGCTGTTGAGCCCTTGGCCTGGGCCAGTTTCGACAAGCCCTCGCCACGACTCCGCATACAATATTCATAGAGATACCAGCTATCTAAGAACGTAAGTTTAAATTAAAAAACTAAGTCTACCAAAAATTTATAATCAGGTAAATTTTTATTATTATACACCTATTTAATTGGAGATTATCTACGTTGGCCAGTGATGGTGAATGCCAAATCACTCATAATATAAGCACAGATTGTATTACTAGTAATTTATCAAATATTTGAGTATTTATATTATTTACTGTTTATTTATAACGTAGAATTGTGTATAAATATTCATACTTATAAATATATTATCATGTATTTATATTTTTAATTTTTATTATTTCACAAGTATACAAATATATAGTAATGCCTAACCCTAATGGTGGTTTAGGTGGATGCCCTTCAAAATTTTTAACGGCAAAAGTTTGAACGCAATACGGGGACACCGTGACTTATGTAAGGCGACTTTTTTACATCAATTTGGCTGGAAAAAACTACAGGGACACTTATGACTTATGTAAGGGAACGTTTCTACATCGATTTGGCTGGATGAAAATTGAAATAAAATAATTACAGCCAAATTGATGTTGAAAATCCCCTCTATTTTAGTTTTCTTACCCTGCTTATGTTCAGGAACATACGTTTATATACTACTAGTACTACATAATATTTCAATTATATACAATAATTAGATAATTACGTTTTATGATAATCTAATAGTTGAAAAATGTTTACCAATAGCCTATAGGTTTTATTTTAAAAACTATAAGTGTATGTGCCTACATATAATTTCTTAAAACCAAGAAATATCTCGCTCCACTTGAAAACCAGAAAAATTTCAAGTAATAAATACTAAAATTAATTAATTAAATACTGTATAAATAGTATAGGGGGGGGGGATATTATGGAAGGTCTTATACAGTGGCTGTGTGTTTAAATCTGTCTCTGATTATAATTATTGTGGTAATGTGTTTTAAGGAATAATATTTAGACCACATTATATGAAATGCTATTTTTATTTGAGTTTTTTCAATAGGAGGCTTTGTTTGTTCAGACATTATTTCAGTTAACAGTGTTATACCCAATAGAAAAAAATCGTGACGGAATACGCCATATCTATAATTTAATTTTCTTTAAATTTCATAAAATTTGCCTATTTAGAACTCCTTAAAAATGGGATGTGTGACGTTGCGATGTATTATTTCATTGATTTAGACCTAAAAACCTGACAAAATTAAGGCTATTTAGCATTTTTGGAATTTAAATCTGAAAATATTTTAAGATTCTGTAGGTTTATTACTAGATGATGTTGGAAATAGAATTAATTTTTAGGATTTGGGGTTATTATTTTTGGAAATTTACTAATTTTCAAATTGTCATATAAAAATAAAACACAATATGAAAAATTATTTACAGTATAAATTTCATATAAATTGCCTATATAGAACTCCTTAAAAAGCGGGCATATGGCGTTCTCTTAAGAGGATGCTATACCCGCACTTTCTGTCTCCGTCCATCTAATTGGCAATATAGAAAAATTATACAACGCAAAATTGAAATTATGGCATTTTGGTTAGATTTAGAGCTTAAACACCTATTATCAAATTTAACGAGAAGGATAATTTCGAGTGAACCTCATGGGCTTTTTGTAAAATATTGTCAGAAAAAAAAGTTACGGCATTTTTAGTTTGATATTTTTAAATAGCTTTAACTTTTTCATCAGACGATATTTTACTAAATGCCCATGAGGTTCACTCGAAAATATTCCTTGCTTTAAATTTTGTAATATGTGTTTATACTCTAAATTTAACTTAAACGCCAAAATTTCAATTCTGCGTAGTGTGATTTTGCTATATTATCTGTTATGCAAGTGTAACATCTCTTAATAGATTTTCAAATTTTCTTTTATTCAAGCTACGCTCAGTAATAAAATTCACTATTTTAGTAACTAGTTTTATTATAACGTCAAAAGATTTAAAAGTATTTTTTGCACACAAAGCCTCTTGGTGTATAATACAGTGAAAACCTAGTTGGGGATGTCCCACATGTTTAGTAAATAAATTAATAAACCCTGATTCTTTACCAGTCATGCTAGGTGCGCCATCAGTAGTAACAGAAACAATCGTTGAAAAATCCACATTTGCCTCAGAAAGAGTATTTACAACTGCTTTGCAAATATCAATACCTTTTGTTGTTTCTCGCAATGAGACTAATTTAACCAAATCTTCTTTAATTTCATTACCAACAAAATATCTAATAAATATAGATAATTGAGCTGAATCATATTATGAGCATACGGATTTTATCGGTCAATAACGATTATTCAATTTTATCTGCAGATAAAATAATATAGATAAACAGCTGCTTACTCCCAATAAACGCAATATCATATGACATAAATATATAGTATTATTTTATCTACAGATAAAATTAAATAATTTATTGTTATTGATATGAAATATATAATAAAAATATTTTTTTATTTTTCGCATGCCCTCAAAATCTTTTCGCGTGCCACCTCGGGCATGCGTGCCATGAATTTGCCATCCCTGACCTATATATTATATCATTATTATTTATTACCTTTCCATCAGACGAGTATTATAGCATAACTATATTCTGTGGCAAAATCATAAAATTGATAGCAGACTATAAAGTCATTTATGTGGTTTGTTTTTTCTCGTAAATTTTTAAGCATAATATTTATCGTGTTGCAAAATTTTATTTAATTTTATATCAAAAAAAAGGTGGATAGTAACAATAGATATAACCATTTTAAATTCTTTTACAATTATTAGTAATTTTTATCTTTTATATTATAAAACTTTCTAAATTATCCTAATTAATAAAATTATGGAACTAAGATATAGGCAGGAGTCGATCCAAGGGTTAAGGTGGTGTGCGCCCCCTCCAAATTCATATTTATATCATATATATATATATAAATACAAAAAAATAAAAACATTTTGCTGAATCTTTATTTGGGCCTTTTCTGCCAAATCAAAAAATGTCAATTCTCTTCTTCACCGATATACTTTTGCACCAGATTAAAAATCGATAGTATATATAATAATTAACTACCAAAATATGTAGCAGCTCGTAGGTATATAAATAAAGTAAAAAGTAGTACAATACTATACATGATTGTGTTGTAATAATGTTCCTAATATTTTATTATTTATTAAAATGAAAATCGTGTTTTTTTTTTTACAAATCTTATGCTTGAAAATTTACGAGGAAAAAACAAACCACATAAATGATTTTATAGTCGGCTATCAATTTTATGATTTTGCCACAGAATATAGTTATGCTATAATACTCGTCTGATGGAAAGGTAATAAATAATAATGATATAATATATAGGTCAGGAATGGCAAATCCATGGCACGTGAAAAATTAAAATATTTGTATTATATATTTTATATCAATAACAATAAATTATTTAATTTTATCTGTAGATAAAATAATACTATATATTATATGTCATATGATATTGCGTTTATTATGTAATCTACGTTTATTGAGAGTAAGCTGCTTATCTATAGTTTGATTCCTCCCCACAAATAAAAATTACATTACTCAAAATTGTTTATATTGAATGTAATGATAATGATTTATCATTTCTTTCAAATTCAATTTATCCATTACCATTATTCAACACGATGTGTGAAGTACTTCTTTCACACCCTTTATTGAATGGTGTCTTTTTTTTTTAAATTTAGTTATATCAAAATATTATATATATATATTGGATAGTCCACAATTGATTTATTAAAATATAAAAAAATAATATATAATATTTTATAATATTAAACTAGTAGACTGCACGCTAAATTCATAGGTTTTTCTTAGTGGATCACAGTACAAAGGTATATTGTAAGCTAATAGATGGGTGGTTTATGGAAATTATGACATCACAAGTCATTTTTAAAGGCTCTACTGATCAAACAAAGCGATGCTTAAATTTTTTTATTGGCATCAAATTTTTAGTTATGCTAGGTATTAACAATTTAACTTTTGTCTATTTTTTTCTCAGATAGTCCTTACAGTATTAGTATTTGTATAATCATTCTATGATATTATAAATGGTTTAGCTTGAAAAATGCAATACTTATATTATTATAAATAAAATGTATAGATAAAATTGGTAAAAAAAAAAATATGTGTGTAAGAATCTTAATTTTATTAATAAAATTATCATAAATAAATGTTAGTATTACATAATACTATATCTAAAATTCTAATTAAAATTGTATGTATATTAAATAATTCTTATGCTATTCATATTAAATTAGCACACCATCAACCATATTTTCTAATATTAATTATATTAATAAATTTGCTTTATTTATTTATAGATTATATATTATGTAGCTTTGCATTTTAAATCATTCAATACATATATATATATATTGGCAAATACAAAAATTAAATGTGTGTTTAATTTGTTCAATACAAATAAGGATATATAGTGAGTTATATACTATTATTGACCAAGATTTATACATTATTGTGCCAACATCATAAAGTTAAGATATTAATTATCACATGAGTATACTTTTGTGAAAGTAACAATAAATTTAAAGATAAAAATATCAATGAAGGCAATTTTCAGTTATTTGAGTAGAATATAATATATAATATTATGTAAATGTAACCTAGAGATGGAATTTAAATTACAAAATATCTAAAATACATTTAAAATATTATGCATTTGTTTTATGCACAAGTATTTACTACCTAATATATTTAATATGCAGCAAAATAATAATACAAAGAAAGTGACATGAATAATTTTAGAAGTTTTTTTATGTTATTGTCTATTAAAAAAAAAAAATGTGATTTAAATATTTTGGATATTTTGAATAAGTGCTAATTCAAATTAAAAAAATATGGTTTATTTTATATTCGTAATAAAACAAAATGTATTTTACGTAATGTATTAAATATAAAATTATTTATTAATATTTTTTGTTAAATTAAGTAGTGTTAATTAGTTTTATTAAATTTTGACTATTACCTACATGGTTACATAGCTTACAAAAGTATGCATTACCTATTACAATTTCCTCAAGGTTACAAATAACTGATATTTATTATTATAAACTTAAAATGCCTTCTTTACAAAAATAAAAATTAATATGATAACAATTTATTAGTTTGTTTAGTTAACAGTTTGTTCGAAGAAAAAATATAAAATTGTATAATATTATAAAATACATGCAAATTATTACGATTCATTCTACAATTGATCCATTTTATGATCTTTTAAGACATACAATATACCCTTTACTTGCTAATACTCCTCTACACTTGACATGAGTTAGGTATCTTATCATCCATTCAAGTTTAGGTATTTTTTGCTTTAGTTCAGTTTGGCCTCCAAAAACTTCCGCTAAGCATGATTGGGGTAAAATTTCTAAAAAAAATATGTTTCTATATAAATACACATATTATACATGATTTCCTGATATTTGTCTATTACATAAATTACATATTAATAATAGCAAAAGCTAGGTACAATTCAGAGAAACATATGGATGACCATGGTGTGGCAATATCTCTTTAAAAGTTGACAAATTATTTATCTTGTATTATTATAAAATTATTGAGAATCACTGTTGCACACTATAGTCATACGTATGTGTGTTTTTGTGAGCTACACTATAGTTAAAGTATTGATCAAATTTGGTTGTTGATTATTTACTATTTAGTTATTTATAGATAATATAAATAATTGTATAAACGACTAGGTATAAAATAAAAACATATATATGTACAGATGTCCCATGAATATCTGACAAATGCAATAACTTTTATTCTGGTTGTATATTTTTAAGTTTTTTTTTTTGTAATAATTACCATTACTCTGCGTTACAATTTTTTTTTTATATTTTAGGCTTTTAATTTTTTATTGAAATTTTTTTTTATAATCCAAGATAGCTATTTTATAAATTAATTTTTAGTGTTAGAAATGTTTATTAATATTAAGTTGACTAAAATTTAAATTATTTTCATTAATGATAAATAGCCGCTAGGTACTAAATAACATAAATTAATTATAATTTTTAATATAATATTTTTATCAATTGAATTATATTATAAATGTTTAGGTATTTTAACTTTAATTATTGTTTAAAAAAATAATGGTGTAACTTAATTAATAGTTTTAAACACCAAATTTTTTTTTTAAATTTATTTATAAAATGGCTACTTTGAATTAAAAAAAAAAAAAAATCCAAAATATATGAATTTATTGTAGTGCAGAGTTTTAGTAATTTTACAAAAAAAAAAACTTAAAAATATATAATAGAACAAGAGTTATTGCATTTGTGAGATTTTTGTGGGACACCCTCCTGAAGTGCGTTCAGAAACGTTTTCCAGAGTCGCCAAATAACATCGGCGATTGGATTTATCGTTCAGAAAATAATTGGGGATTGCCAATACACTTTTGCATTCAAAAATTAAGCGAATTCGTCTTCTTTCACGCACTCTGTCAATCGTTAACATGGATGGTTATAAGTGGTATATGTGGTTAATAGTATCATAATATGTTACTATATATCACACTTGCGGGATTTTTTTGAAAATAACGAAATAACATCACTATTCTCCATTAATATTAGTAAAAATAACAATTAAAGAAAAACATTAGTTGGGTGTATTGGGCGGAGATAAATTGTTTTCCGATGAAAAAAAAAACTCTGGATAACGTTTCTGAACGTACTCCTGTATACTTATATTATATACGTATAATTTTTTTTATTCATTTTTATTTGTATAAATTTATTGTTTTATTAAAATATATTTTCTTAAGGCCCCTGCAAACCCTTATCAATTTTTCACTAAGAAGATTTACACGCCTGGGAAAAATTTGAGTCAGTACTCTTGTTTCAATTATTTTAAAATCTTTAATACGTCTATTTTGTAGTTTCATGATCAGAGCAGTTTGTTGTTGATAAACTCAAATATTTTTTAATTTTTGAAATTTAACCACTTTAAGTATCTAAATTTTTATCAATCGTAAAACTTTTGTGTTCATAAATTAGATTTGTAAGTTTCATTTCACCACTAAAATTACTGTGCTGTATGTCACCAATACATTTTTACATAAATAACTATTTAAAAGTCACATTCGCGAGTAGTAGAAAATTTGCCATATACCTATTATAAAAATGATTGATTGCAAAGTTCTTAATGAACTCATCAGAGTTATTTGATTAAGGATACTTGTAAATTGTAATTCAGTTCTATAGTTATTATTCGATTATTAGTTACTTTCTAAACAAGAATAGATTGGTACTCATTTTAATACTTATACATGCAATTAACATGTAATTATTTATTTATATTTACACCTAAAAATACCTTTAGAATCACTGTGTGTTAATAGTTGAATTTCATTATCTTTAGTAAATTCTTGAAGTGCTTCTGGTACAACACAACAAGAGTTCAAATTTATCTGAACAATTGTTGGCTTAATCTAAGATCAAAACAAATAATTAATATTTAGTGTACTAAATAGAATAAAATAAACTTACAATTGAATTATTGTATAAAGAGATGAATAAATCTGTGTCAATGTCACTCACGCCTATACGTGTGATTTTCTGTTTGTTAACATAATCCTCCAACACAACCCATAGTGTTAACAAATCGGCTAACAAGGTGTCTTTACCATGATTAAATGCCAAAATTACAGAATCGACCTCTTCATTTAATTCTTTAAAAACTAAAACAATAAATTAATATTAAATTACAATAGTAATATAATGAAATTTTATCTTACGATTTTTTAACGAATCTTCTAGAACGTCAGCCTTGTTTGTGGCAAGAAAAATTTTTACGCTTGTTCTAAGAGCTAAATATTCTTCTTCATTATCACTATTGTAGCACTCGTCACATTTTAAATGTATGGTTTTTTCGTTCAATGCAAATGGTGATGGACATTTTGACAGACAATTGGTCAAACATTCAACTACCTGAAATTGGATTGAAGATAACGAGTTACGTATAATATAAAACATTGTATCATATAGATATAAACATCTTACCTCTTCAGTTGCATTTTGACCAGCCTTTTGTGTTAATTCATTGGCGTTTAGTACATTTCCAGTATGAATATATATTTTTGAAACAGTTTTTGGTATATTGTATGGCATTGTACGGCAATCACAATTGATAGTATAATATTAATATAATAAAAATTAATTTTCTAAACAAATTACTATACCTATTATATTATGTATTAATGTTGAAGTAAAGTATAGATTAAAGCAAAACGTACAACTCAGGCTAGCTATGTCAAATATGTATGCCACAAACCATTTGAATAATAAAAAAAAAAAGTGATTCTGTACTATATAGTATAATTTGTGTTATCAGTTTCAAGGTCATCCTTGAAGAAATACAGTAGGTATGAATCACGAACTAAGATAGTATGGACTGGAAACGGTGGATTAAAACGTGCGGACAAATTGTTACGCTAAATATCGAGGTGGGGGAATCTATGCGATTAAAACGCCACCTAGTTTATAGTTTTGATAACATATTCATATGCAGACCTTGGCCATGATGCAGACTACATGCTACGTTTGTGTGGTATGGCATATGTTCGCTAGGATCGCATGATAGATTATCGCTTAGATTCCCCCACTTATTAATTTACCATAACAAAATGTAATCGCACCACCACCACCCGCCTTCCATTTCGTTTCCAGTCCGTACTATCTTAGTTCGTGGTATGAATAGACCTATTCTATGCTTATACTAAAATCGATGTAATCAATAAAGTCAAATGTATGTATGTTTGGGTATATATCATACAGTCATTATAATGAAATATGAATTATTGCTATTTGCTATTTACACTCATTAGTCATTATTTTCAAATAGAAAACCTGCAGCGTGTGCTAATATAATATGCCAATTTATCACTTTATATCCCGTGATATCATATAATTCATTATTGATAAGATTACTACAAAACACGATTAATCAATTTATGGCTCAATAACTAGTGTCATAGATAAGTGAGTGTATTTTATTTTAAAACCTATTGCGTTGCGCTAAAATATTATTTATTAGTTTTATCAAGATTTAATATACCTACTTGAAGGATATAGTTTGCAATGACTGTGGATTATATCGGATTTGCATACGCTGCAACAGTGGCCGCAGGAGGTATCATCGGATATGTAAAAGCAGGTATGATATTTATAGTTCATATTATACAAAAAAATACAAAATGTACAATAGAACTTCAAAACAAGGCACCAAAAACAAAAATCAAGTTCTCAGACAGTTACAAAGATATATAATAGGTATTTGATATTAAGATGCCGTGATATCCACATTTGCAGTCTTCTTATAGCTAACAAGTAATAGTTGGCATGGTGTAATACAGTAGGTATACCTAGTATAACGCTGTCATACAACGCACAGTAGATAGTATGTATATTTTTTGTATAACGACGAACTAATTAATGTAAATTAATTAAATTAACGCATTATTTATGATGCTATGTAGACCTTAAATTATGACCTTTTAGTTGTATTGAGTATTATAACCTATTTTTAACAGTAATCACAAATTATATTTTAGATTACTTACATAATCTGTGGAGTAATATTCGAGGATGTATTTTAATATAATTTTTGAACTATATTGCCTAAAATAAATAAAATAATTTTAAGTCGATAATTAATAAATCCAAATCTAAAAATGCCATAATTTTTTTGTCGGACATTATTTTATAAAAACCATATGAAATAACCTCGAAAATAGAATTACATTTTGATACTCAAGTGTTTAAAACTCTTTTTCCACAATTCAAATTTCATTGTTTTTCTTATTAGCTAGGTAGACAGATACTTCTTAAGTATTAAGTAGTAGATATTATAATTAATGGCATTAGCTTTTAACATGTACACATTTCTTGTAAACTTAAGATAAAATATATATAGTTACCTACCTACAAGTTGCCGGCTACAACTCATTAATGATTTGTATTAATAATATATTTTATGTTTAATATAATTTATCCACTATTTATTTAATTTATTATAATATATAATGTAACATGACTGCCTTGGATGTAAATAAAAACATTTTTGAACTTAAAAAGTTCAAAAATTACCTTCCGATTCTCGAGTATTCTACATAACCGTGACGAAAACATTCTATTGATAAATTTATACTTCAACATTCAACAAAGTTTGCCCTTGAGATTTAATTTATATTATATAATACCATCCTTCAATAAATGATTGTTTAAATTGGAATGGATAGTCTGTAGAATTAGTTGGTACCCATACAAATATTATTTATTCAAATATTCACCTGTTCTACCTCAGTTAAATTTCAGTATAGTGTTATAAATTCTTGTTTTATATTAGGTAGGTACATATTAGGTATATGAGTTTTAGAAGATTTTAAAGTGTTAATTTAATATTTAAATAATAATAATTTTAAAATATCAAGTAGTTACTTATACTTAGAGCACGTTAAGGTTAAGAATGTACCCCGTTTTTGGACGAAAACTCATCTGCCACTCGCATGTGAGTATTATACAACATATAATTATACATGTGATATTTGACTATGGTGAGGTTACAGAGTGGAAACCGGTCGCTTCCTGTGCGATACTGCGATGGGGTACACTCTTAGCGTGCTCCAAGTATATTTATTATAAGTGTATTTATCATACAATTGTCAGCAACCACACTGTTTATAAACTGTAGATTTTAAAACTTTATAATACTATAATTTATGTTTTACTTGTTTTCATTTGGGTACGTAGTGTATTTTGTATGAAGACGGACAAATCGCTGTGGCTGTTTCAGGGTGGGCCAATTTGCCGAGAGACCTTTTCACTGTCGCATATACGTTTTTAAATAATACCTGTTCAATACTAATATTTTTACATTTTGCATATTTTGCATAATACCTATACTTTTTAAATTTAAAGTTATACTGCAAAAAATAGAAATTTTATATCATATTTATGCAAAATCGCACAAAATATATCATTAAAATAATTTATATTTTTATTATTCTCATTTTTGATTTTTTTAAAAAAAATTTATACTTACGAAGAATTGCACAAAATAAGTATGACTTTAAAATACTTTTAAATATTTTTTTTTTCATCATTTTTAAACCTTTTATACCATTTTTAGATATAAGATTTCCATGTATTTTAAATTTTTGTTAATTTATTTATTCAACAATATGGCTTAATTATTAGTTAGAAATTTAAAACAATAAATTATGTAATAAAAATAAAAAATAATTGTGTGGATACATTTTATAAAGAATGCAGTATCATTTAATACGAGTCCTATTTTAGTAAATGAGAATTTGTATTTTATAAATATACGCAATTTTTCATTTATAAGTACACATTTTAAGAAAATGTAATTATATTTTTTCGGTCATTTGGTATTGAAGTTCTATTGTATTATGCAAAAATAGTTATTGAAGCTCTAAGACTATTTATTATACAAATATAATATATTTTTTTTATTTACAGCTAGTATTCCGAGTTTGTCTGCCGGTTTAATTTTTGGATCTATACTAGGATATGGTGCATATCAAACAACAAAAAATCCCAATAACTTGGCACTTTCATTGGGTGCTAGTTCAGTTCTAGGAGGTATAATGGGCGTTCGATACATTAATAGTGGCAAAGTCATGCCAGCTGGTATACTGGCCGCATTAAGGTAAATTTAAAATTGGTACAATGATTACTTTTATCATATTAAATTCATATTCCATTCATATCAATTTCCAAATCATATTTGGAATACTGATTTTATTATTATTATTATATACAATTATTCAACTGATAGTTATGCTATTTGAACCTACATAAAATTCATGATAATGAGATATAGGACTAATATTTTTAAATAAATAATTTTATTTCAAGTTCGTATAACTTTTTGAAATAACTTTTAATTATTATTACCTGCCATATCACTATTTTTTAATAAATGTAAATATATTACCACCCAATAAAAATTGTAGAAATTAGTCAGATGTTCAGCAAATTAATTCACAAATTTTCCACTCAGTATGCCTAATCAAACATTAAATACATATTATAAAATCCTCCATACATTGTAGATTTATTGCACATTAATGGTGTACTATCTGTTCTTTTATATTTGGTTTTAAGTGCATATTTCTTAAAATTAAAATTTTTTGGAATATATTATTTTGACGATTCATACATTAAAAAATATATTGATTTGAGAGTTATCATGATCATGTTTTTCAAATACCTATTTCATATAAAAACTAACGTTTATAATATTCATATTTAGGAGGTTCCTTTATTAACATATAGTTATTGTTATTTTATGATTATTTCGGTCGTCGTCGTATGTGGTACATAAAGTTCAATAACCCAACAATTTAACTCTGGGCTTTATTATTTTTAATTTTATAAAATATTTTTATTTATTTAAATATATTTATGTAAAAGAAATAAGTACATATTTTTAAAATATATTTACTCTGTTTAGAACTTTTTAATAGCATTGAGTTCTGAGCCTTACTAATTACAAACAATTAAAATTTTTAAACATAAAGCAATATTATTATTATTATTATTAAAAAAGTAGCTACCATGGTTGTATATGTTGAGCTATTTACAACTGTGGTAGCTACCTTAAAAATCAATAACATTATAATTTTTTAAATAAACATAATTAGTAATATTTAATATTTTATTATTCTTTAAATACTAATTGGTAATAATTAGTAAACCAATAAGTTGCTATTATAACAATAGTATTATTTTTATATTTTTGTCACAATTGATATCTATATATTATATATTAATGCCTCATAATAACTAAGTACCTACTATCAGGGACGTAGCCAGGGGGGGGGGTCCATGGGGTGCGGGGGGGGGGGGGGGG